>JAIFZK010000222.1:9797500-9802500 GCA_027481765.1 Tenualosa thibaudeaui | reverse complement strand
TGTGTGTGTGTGTGTGTGTATGTAGAATCTGTGTGTGTGTGTGTCAGTGAGGGTGTCACCGTGGCAATGTGGAGGAGAGAGAACGGAACATTGGTGTCAGGTTACGCTCCCAGGCTAACAGATTGTGGCAACGGGTTGAGTGTGTAACGCGAGACCAGCCTAATGTTTTACTACGCCTGGCCAGGGTCAAGACCTGCTCCAGTTACAGGGACACGGCTGCCACTCGCAACACACACACACACACACACACACATACACACTCACACACGCACGCACACTTACGCACACGGACACTGTGATTCACAGAGTTGTGGATGGCATGACCTCCCCTAAGTAGGGTCACTGATAGGGGGAGGGGAAATGCTAATTAATTTAATTGATGAATTGCAGTCAGCACCCTTAACCCAGTTGGAGTTTAATAGCTTTTCATTTCGACTCCAACATGGGAACCTTTGCAACGAATATCTTAACGACAATTAGAACCCCGCCCCCACACACACACACACCCCACCCCGACCGCCATCTCTATCCCCCTCCTTCCGTATCTCTAACTCTCCTTGTCTTCTTCTGTCACACACACACACACACACACACACACACACACACACACACACACAGAAAGACACACACCTCCTCATCAGCATCAAGAGCAGTCCTCTGTGACTGGAATGAAGCCTTGCCAATGACTGCTGCTAATTTGCGCTGATGAAACGTAATGGAAGCGTTCTTCAGTTCCACACCTCTTAGTGCTTCAGTAATGGGGATATTTTTTTTTTCTCTCTGTCTCTCTTCACCACAATGGCCGCCAACCAGGGGAGGAGAGGGAGAGGAGAGGAGGAGAAGGGTCGCTCCCAGTGCTTCTTGTCAATGGCCGCCATCCACTCAGTCAAAACCATCCAGCTCTGAACTTAAGAACTGGAACCACAATGAAGCATTTGCATGGGACACAGAATTAGTAGTTTAGAAGAGGAATTAGTAGATTGATGGAGAGGAATGTTCTAGTGAAGAACAGATTATGATTGGTTGAATCATGTTTGATTATGTTGTAAAATCCATGATATACCACGGATTCGGACATATCTCGTTCTCTATTGCAGCGCCGTAGGAGAGTGTTACTGGACTCCACATTGTGCCTAACAACTCCCCTGAGTTGGGTAAAACCTCTTGTGTCTTATTGCTTGCTATCATAAAGATTGAGACCAGGGCATGCAGGTAGGCGTGTGTGTGTGTGTGTGTGTTTGTGTGTGTTTGTGTATGAGAGAGTATGTAATTTACTTGTTTGTGAATGTGTTTGGGTGGGTATTCTGTGTAAGTCGTAAATGTGCCACAGCCACTGCTTAAAAACACTAGGAGGTGTGAATCATTTACAGTCAACTGTTTGTAACTCACCCTCACACACACACACACACACACACACACACATGCTCAGTCATACTCACACATACACACAGACATGCTCATGTACACTCACTCGTAACCCTTGTGCATTCACACACACACACACACACACACACACACACACACGCACATACTTGTGTCCACTTTCCAGTCTGTAGCCCTTTTTTACCCCAGCAGGAGTATTACACCATGTGTTTTTGCAGGCAGCCCTACATCAGTGAGCCATGTGCCGGCAATGAGAAATAATCATCAACCGCTAGTCATAAGCAGAGACCCTGGGGTAGTGATGTGTGAGTGTGTGTGTGTGTGTGTGTGTGTGTGTGTGTGTGTGTGTGTGTGTGTGTGTGTGTGTGTCTGTGAGAGAGAGAGAGAGAGAAAGTCAAAAAAGAATGACTGTGTGTAGGAGAGAGAGGGAGCGAAAGACAGAGTGATTGTGTGTGTGTGTATATGTGTGTGTGTTTGTCTGTTTATGTGTGTGTGTGTCTGTGAGAGAGAGAGAGAGAGAGAGAAAGTCAAAAAAGAATGACTGTGTGTAGGAGAGAGAGGGAGCGAAAGACAGAGTGATTGTGTGTGTGTGTATGTGTGTGTGTTTGTCTGTTTATGTGTGTGTGTGTGTGTCTGAGAGAGAGAGAGAGAGAGAGAGAAAGTCAAAAAAGAATGACTGTGTGTAGGAGAGAGAGGGTGCAAAAGACAGAGTGATTGTGTGTGTGTGTATATGTATGTGTGTGTGTGTTTGTGTGAGTATATGTATGTGTGTGTGTGTGTTTGTGTGTGTTGCCCAGTGCTCCCAGGTGTCCTGCTAATGTGGGGTGAGATCATGAAGAAAGGGTCATTAGGTAAAACCCAGTGCCTGCCTGCCAGTCCCCCCCATTGGAGCTTTCCACTGGACCGCCTCCATTCAACACTTTCCGCTTTTTTATTGCTGTTATTTAGCCAAATCTGTCCTTCTCTCTCTCTCTCTCTCTCTCTCTCTTTTCTCACTCTCTCCATCCCCTCCTATCTCTTACCCTCTCTGTGCCCGTCAACCCTTGTACCTCCTCTCTTCCCTCCTTCTCTCTCTCTCTCCCTCTCTTCCCTTCCTTTTCTCCACTTTTCCTCTTTTCCGCTCTTTTTTTCCCTCCACCCCCTCCCTCCCTCACTCTCTCTTTCTGTTGCCATTATCCCTTCTCACATATTCTAGAATTCTCTCTCTCTTTCTCTTTCTCTCTTTCTCTTTCTCTCTTTCTCCCTCTCTCTCCTCTCTCTCTCTCTCTCTCTCTCTTGGGTGGGTGGGGGGGGGGGCGGGACAACCAGGGAACTCTACTCCCCAATTATGCTGTGTAGGTGTGGGGTGTGTGTGTGTGTGGGGGGGGGGGGGGTTGCGTCCTTCTCCTCACTGTCTGGCTTAGAGTTTAAGAGGCTGTTAAGAGCCCAGAGCTGAGTAGCTGGGTGGCTGCTGGAGGGGTGTGTGTGTGTGAGGTGTGTGTGTGTGTGAGGGGTGTGTGTGTGTGAGGTGTGTGTGTGTGAGGGGGGTGTGGGGGCAGCAGATTTGGCCATGCCAGGTTAGCTCTTAGAGAACTGGCGTGAGGAGGGCAATCTTTCTCTCCTTTGCTCTTTCTTTCTCTTTCTTTCTGTCTTCTCTGTCATTTTTCTGTCTTGCTATTTGTCTCTCTCCCTGTCTCTCTTTCTGTCTCTCTCTCTCTATATATATATCTCTCTCTCACACACACACACACACACACACGCATACACATGTATGCCATCTCACAAGTTTCAACCCCAAATTAATTTCATTTTATTTTATTTCTGTCACCCCAGAAACTAGGATTTTAAGAGTTGCTTTAATGGGTTGAAATTTCTGTCTTTTTTTCCCCACACCTCTCTTTTATTCTTTCTGCCTCCCTTTCTTCTTTCTTCCTCTTCTCTGCACCCCCTGTTCATCATGTTTTGGCCCAGATCTGTAAGCCTCCTGAGACTAGGGCTGAAATGAATTAAAATCACTAAAGAGCGCTGTCAAAACCACAAGAAATGAGGGAGTGTGTGTGTGTGTGTGTGTGTGTGTGTGTGTGTGTGTGGGGTGGGGGGAACTTCAAAGCACGACTTTTCTTTTTGAGCACACCACGGGCAATCGCACCAAGGCTTCCAAGTGCGCACATTGGTTGTGATGCCGGCATTGCGCTCACAGAACTGACGATAGCTCTGGTGGTGACACACTCACACACACTCAGACAACCCCGGTTGGTTGGTCGACACCACTGACATGTGCATGTGTCCTCGTTGTGTTTTGGAGATGTGTGTGTGTGTGTGTTTACATGACTCAGAGGCTCTCCCCAGACTGCAAACAAACACACAATGTAGAAGAACCAAGCCTGTCGGGGTGAAGCAAGAGCTGGGAATCACTCATTTGCTCACATATGTCTCTCTCTCTCTCTCTCCCTCTCTCTCTCTATGTCTCTCTCTCTCTCTCTCTCTCTCTCCCTCTCTTTCTCTTTGCTCTCTCTTCCCTCTCTCTCTGTTGATTCAGTTCAGTTCAAGAAAGCTAACAGTATTGGCAAAACACAAGTAAAAGAAAACATAAACATACATCATAACATAAAATTACATCACTCTCTCTCTCTCTCTGTCTCTTTCCCTCTCTCTGTTGTGTTTGCCTTAGATATGGCTTCTTCTCTGTTCTTGTTGTGTGTAAGCTATACATTCTGTAATCATTCTACCTACGTTGTTCACTAGAGTTGAAATAAGCCTTAGAAAGCTGTAATAAAACAAAATCATAATTGTACGGATTTCTCTCTCTCCTTCTCTCTCTCTCTTTCCTGTGTAGGACATGAAGGCTGTGTCCTTCACTTGTGTATTTTGTCACCTCTAACTCTTTGTCAATTTAATTCTTTAATAACTGGCTTGGGCCTGCGCCACTCTGACACTTGGGTTGAGCTAATGGCTAATGGCTAATGGCTCTCTCTGTCTGTGCTCTCCTTAGACTAGGTGCAGGGGTTTGGGCTGACTTGTTTGCTGTTGCGACAGAGAGCTGTGTGTGTGTGTGTGTGTGTATGTATGCATGGGAGGAACATACTTCTCCCACTTCCTCTGGCCAAAGCAAACATAACAAAACCAAGACAAAGCTCTCTCTCTCTTTTCTCCTCTCTCTCTCTCACCATACAAATTCCAGTGTAGCTATGCAGCCAAGCAATCTTTTAGTTATTTCTTCTACCTCTTTCTCTCTCTCTCTCTCTCTTGATCCCTCCCTTTTTCTATGCTTGGCTGTTTCCTCTTCCCTTACTTTCCCTCTCTTCCTCCTGAAGGAAGCGTGAGGTTGTGAGTTTTTTTTCTTTTTGAATGGCTCACTCTGTGTGTGTGTGTGTGTGTGAGTGTGTGTGTTTCATCACATGAGTGTTTTTGCCTGCCTGTTTTGTTTCTTCCACAGCAGGAGTGAGTGTGGTTTCTGTGGCCAACGTCAATAGTTTTGCACACACACACTAACACACACACACAAACACGCTCTCTTACACACACACACACACACACACATATATGCACACACACACTTGCGCACGCACACACTTAATAACACACACACAAACACACTCTCTTACACACACACACACACACACACACACGTTTCTTCT
>JAIFZK010000222.1:9792500-9795000 GCA_027481765.1 Tenualosa thibaudeaui | reverse complement strand
GCCGGAATGCCATCAAAAACCCTGCTCACACACTTATTCACTCACTTACACACTCACTCACACACACACAAAACCACTCACACACTCACTCACTCACTCACTCACACACCCATTCACTCACTCAATCACTCAAACACAGACATTCACTCTCACATTCACATTCACATTCACATTCACATTCACATTCACATTCACACTCTCACTCACACACTCACACTCACTCACTCACTCACTCACTCATACACACTCACACACACACACACAGTCAGTCACTTACACACACACGCACACTCAGTCACTTACACGTATACACACACACTCACTCCCACACACTCACTCACTTACACATACTTACATACACACACACACAGTCATTCACACACACACACACACACACACACACACACACACACACTGCTGGAGCATCCCTGTGTGGCCCAGGCCTGCGTCTCAGTGAGCACTGACAGCCTCACTCTTTCCTAACCACACCAGGAACCCCCAGTGGGATGGACCCCAGGGTTGGCAGGGATGAGTCAAGGAGTTAGCGCAGCCCCCGCTACTCACACACACACCAATTGGGGCCCAAACATTTGAAAACTCCAGTCCAAGTCCAAGTCCAGACACTACGGGTAGATAGAGAAAATAAAGTTTTAACATTGTGATGTCACGGTGGTCCTGCCTTTGTTTTCAGAGATCTGATTGGCTATCTATTTGTTTGACATGTTTTTGACAGCCTCCCTTAGCTGTTTGAGAGCGTTGTAGGAAGAGGAGAATATACCCATTTTTCATAAACACCTAGTATGTGTAAGCATAGCGTAACTTGATTTGAGGGATTTTTGTCTTAATTGCTGAAATGTGTTTTCTGAGCGGTGGAGAGAACATTTCTTCCAGTATTTCACTGTCCTACTTATTTGGCATCCCTAATTAAGCCTCTGTGACATGGCCTGCCCCCAGCGGGCTTTAACATCTAGCAAGGGCGCCTGGAATTTGGGAGAAAAATCTAAAAAACTATAAGCGTTGAAAAGGAGGACCCTTGAAGTCCTATGTGAATGGGCAAATTTGTTATGTGTGTGTGTCTGTGTGAGTGGGTGTATGTGTGTGTATATGTGTGTGCGTGCAAGAGAAGGGGTAGGTTTTTTGTTTTGCCGTGTGTGGAGGGAGTTTTAATCTCACAAGAGTGTGTGTGTGTGTGGAGAGAGAGAGGTGGGGGTGGTTTCTGTTTATAGTGTCCTGCACTAAAGCTCTTTGGAACATAGAGACACGAGACAACGCATGTGGCTGATCAATGGCTCTTAGCATAAGAAAAGAAAGTGTATGTGTGTGTGTGTGTGCACACGCGCGCGTGTGTGTGTGGGGGTACATGTTAGAGACAGATAGATAGATAGAGAGAGAGAAGTGCTGCTTGACACTGATATTCCTCAGCCACTACTCTTCAAGAGGCTGTAGACTGCATGGATTGTACAGATGGTCTCTATCACATATTTCTCTCTCTCTCTCTCTCACTCTCTCACTCTTTCACACTCTTCTTCCATTCTTTCTTTTCATTTCCACTGTTTTCCCTCTCATTCCATCCCCACTCTTCTTATTCTTCTTCTCCTTCTCCTTCCTCTCTCTCTTTTATCCTTATTCCCTCCCTCCTGCTCTGTGCCCCCCCTCCCTCCCTCTGTCTTTCTTCATCTCTCTTTTTTTCGCTCCAATAATGGTATGTTAAATTGTTATGACACTCAGGCTACTCAGTCAGCAGACGTTAAAATATTCCTTTTTAATGAGTAATGACTGTGAGGGCCTGATTCTTCTCTCTGGCTCCACATTTGCATCTGACACGTCGGCAGTCACTGTGCAGGAGTTAGTGGGGTGGGCAGATGAGGGGGATGGGGGGATTGAGATGTGGTGTGTGTGTATGTGTGTGTGTGTGTGTGTGTGTAAGAGAGAGAGAGAGAGAGAGAGAGTGAGTGAGTATCTTTCTCTCTCTTATGTATGTGTGTGGGGGGTGTCTTTCTCTTGTGTGTGTGTGTGTGTGTGTGTGTGTAAGAGAGAGAGAGAGAGAGAGAGAGAGAGTGAGTGAGTATCTTTCTCTCTCTTATGTATGTGTGTGGGGGGTGTCTTTCTCTTGTGTGTGTGTGTGTGTATGTGTGTGTGTGTGTGTGTAAGAGAGAGCGAGAGAGAGAGAGAGAGTGAGTGAGTATCTTTCTCTCTCTTATGTGTGTGTGTGGGGGGTGTCTTTCTCTTGTGTGTGTGTGTGTATGTGTGTGTGTGTGTGTAAGAGAGAGCGAGAGAGAGAGAGAGAGTGAGTGAGTATCTTTCTCTCTCTTATGTGTGTGTGTGGGGGGTGTCTTTCTCTTGTGTGTGTGTGTGTGTGTGTGTATGTGTGTGTGTGTGTATGTGTGTAAGAGAGAGCGGGAGAGAGAGAGTGAGTGAGTATGTTTCTCTCTCTTATGTGTATGTGTGGGGCTGTCTTTCTCTTGTGTGTGTGTGTGTGTGTACATGTGTGTGTAGACGA
>JAIFZK010000222.1:9775000-9782500 GCA_027481765.1 Tenualosa thibaudeaui | reverse complement strand
TTGTTCCTGCCAAAGGACTCTCTTTCTCTCTGTTTCTCTCTCTGTCTTTCTCTCTCTCTGTCTCTCTCTCTCTCTCTCTGTCTCCCTCTCTTTCTCTCTCTCTCTTTCTCCCTCTCTCTCTCTCTGTCTCTCTCTTTCTCTCTGTCTCTCTCTCTTTCTCTCTCTGTCTCTCTCTCTCTCTTTCTTTCTCTGTCTCTCTCTCACTGTCTCTCTCTCTCTCTCTCCCTCCCTCACTTGATATCAAATGTTCTGTCTACATAAAATTATGTACTAATATAGTTTTTCATATGTACATATATACATACTGAAATGATCATGCTACACAACACACACACACACACATTCTCACACATACAGGCACAGACGGTGGGCCATATCAACGCACAGAGGCGTTGGTCTCGGTCAGCCACACACAAGCGTGGCTTGAGTTGCATCACGTAATCTCCCGTTGAGAGAGAGAGGAACGCACCAGACCACTGCACCACAGAGACAGTTCTAACCCAGTGACTGTACACACACACACCACACACACACACACACACACACTGACCTGCTTAGAGGAGCCATTATTAGGCTGGCTGAGTGGGTGAGACTAACTGAGGTTAAACTAAAGGAGGTTAAGTAACTTGAGTAACACACACACACACGCACACACTGTGTGTACCTGTATACCTGTATACCTGAATAACAACACACGTACATACATAATCACACACACACATATGACATGACACACATGCACCTGAATGGCAAGACACACATTGCATACACACTCATCATAAACCTTTGAGATACTTTGTTTGGATACTTAAGATCATTATCATAACAGGATTCAGATCATGTTGGGAGTCATTACACAATCACAAGGGTGCGTGTGTGTGCAACACAGCAATCTGTTGACCACACACACACACAGACAAGCACACTGTGTGTGCTGTGTTTTATAGCACAGTGATGAGGTAACAGAATTCCAGAACCTGATTTCATACAAGCATTTGTGCACACACACACACACACACACACAGAGAGACACACCACATCAACCGTATATGTCCTATGTAGCACAGTAGCGAGGCTGCAGGAAGTGCAAGGAGGTTTTTGAGTGACAGCCAGACTTCACACTTTGTGCTCTTTAACACCAATTGTGGCAGCTTGGTCTGTGTGTGTGTGTGAGAGAGAGATGGAGAGAATGTGTGTGTATGTGAGTATGTGTGAATGTGTGTACACGACGGAGGAAGTCATTTGGTGAGGGGATGTCTTAGAGAGAAGTCTGTGCTTCCGTTTGCCCTTGAAGGAGCAAAGGATGATTTATCCCCTCCTTAACCCCAGTGTCTGAAGAACAGAGGGATAGAGAGGGATAGAGAGAGAGAGAGAGAGAGAGAAGGACATTAGAACAGACTCCTGAAGAGAGTGAATGGGACAAAGAGAGAGGGATAGTATAAGAGCATTTTCTAGAATACCAAAAAAGGAGAGAAAAAGGGAAGAGAGGGAGAATAGAGGGAATAGAGACAGAATAAAGAGAAGAGGAGGGTTTAAGGAGCGATAAAAAAGGGAAATGGAAAAGTTGCAGAAGAGAGAGAGAGAGAGAGTGCATATGAGAGTGGAAGAGAGAGAGAGAGAGAGCACATAAGAGAGAGAGAGGGAGAGAAAGAAGGAGTGCAGCAGGGAACAGCTGCTCCTAGATGTCAGTGGCCTTAGAGTTGCAGGTGGGACCAGGAGTAAAGAGGGAGGGAGAGAAGGATGGAGGGAGGGAGAGAAGGAGGGTGAGGAGAGGGAGAGAAGCAAACAAAAGAGACTCAGTTCAGCTGTCCTCTTTATTTTCACTCTCTCTCTCTCTATCTCTACCACTGTTGCCTTCTCATTCCTGCTCTCTCTCTCTCTCTCTCTCTCTCAGTATCCCCTTCTCATTTTTCCCTGGGTTGCATATGAGCCTGTGCTGTAGCCTTGACATGCCCTGGCAACCAGAAAAAGGCGAAATCAAGTGGATTTGTGAGTGTGTGCGTGTGTGTGCGTGTGTGTGTGTGTGTGTGCGTGCGCTGTTCAACAATTAACCTGTGCACTTCACTGTACATTCATGTGCATTTACACACACATGCAAGCAAACAAATCACGCAAACACAAAGAGTAAAACAAACAAACAAACACCCAGCAGTCGTTGAATTGTATGTGTGTGTGTATGTGTGTGTGTGTGTGTGTGTGTGTGTGTGTGTGTGTGTGTGCTTAGGAGCTGAGATCTGGGCAGTGGGTTATAAGTTTAATTTTCCCTGATACCAGCATATTTCAGCTCGAGTGTTGACTGATTCCAGTTAATATGATTAATAACAATTCACAGGAGTTACACTCTAACCTATGAATCACTGGGTTTCAGTATGACCCCAGAAAGTACCTACATTTTGATAGGGAGTGTGACATTTGTGCATATCCATACACCAACACACACACACACACACATCTAAACACATACACTCACACACACCCACACACACACACCAGATTCCTGTGCAAGATATGAACAGTTTTTAGTCTGACTCAGAGGGCGTATTGTGACTGTTTCCTTAGAGAGTGTCTTCAAGGTTCCAACGATCCGAGGTGTGGCCCTCTGAACCTGTGGTTGCCTGAAGCATCAAACACTTTCACATCGTTTCACAAAGCGTTTGAAATCTATCCATTGGCATAAGTTTGCTCCACAGTGGGCAGATATTTTCTGCCTCAACCAATCACTGCTGCTTGGTCTTGATGTATATTACACACTGCAACGCACCATTTGAATTCAACGGTAATGCTGTCAGCCCTCCCTCTGTTTGCTGATTGGCCCATCAAAGCTCAGCGGTGGTGCAAACCGAAGCCTACGGCGGGCTCCCTGACCAATGACGGAGCTGAATGAGAAACTGAGCAGAAGGCACTAGGCAGCACTAGCCTGGTTAAATCTGTGGACCCTGTGATAATGTAGTCCTTGTGTTTGTGAGCCCCATGTGTTTGTGAGTGTGTGTGTGTGTTTGCACAGTGCCTACTGAGTTTGTAAGCCAGTGTTTCTCTTGGCCGTGGAAGATATTGTATACACATCTACTTGCCCCTTTCACACCCACATGTTTCCATATAACCACAGATACACACACACACACACACACACACACACACACACACACACACAATCTGGGCCTTCCATGCAGCAGCAGTGAAGCTTCATGAATGGTGGCATTATGAAGGGGATGTTCCAGTCGCTCCAGACCCCGCCCTTCTCTGCCTGGCACTAAGCTCCAGCTTCAGCTCCAGCTCCAGGTGGAGGACTGGGACAGTCGGCTCCTGCCCCCGATCAGAGGCTCCCGAGGCTGGGTCTTTGTCCCAGAGGCTCCCGCTTACCCTTCACTGGTGGAGACTTACCTCTCTTCCTAGCCACTGTGATCTCTTATGCACATCCTATCAGTATCCTGTGTCACAGTAGGCTCAGAGCAAGTGAAACAACGCGTCATAGCACTGACTACGCATGCAGCATACTAGAGCAGTGATGAGGGTTGCTAGTTAGTCAGTAACAGTCTGGGTTAGTCAGTAATGCTTTTGTTGGGTCAGTCAGTGACTGTCATTACAATTTCTGCAGTGTGTTTCTGTGTACGTTGTAACAAACAAACAAACAACCGCTTTGTAGACTGGAAGTTGTAGCCCTACTCTTCTCTCTCTCTATATCTTTATCTACTCTCTCTCCCTCCCTCTCTCATTCTCTCTCTTTCCCTCTCTCCCTCTTTCTTTTTCTCTGTCTCAGTACATCGCTTGTCTCTGGCAGGGCTGCCAGTATGGAAGGTGGTTTAATGTCCCATGTGGCTGAACTCTGCTATCAGCTAATCTGGAGAGGGGAGAGAGAGAGAGAGAGAGAGAGGCAGGCAGTCAGGCAAGCAGGGAGAGAAAGAGAGAGGGTGGGCAGGATGGAGGGATGAAGGGAGGGGGGGCTCTGGAAGCCCCATTTATTTTATTACTGTTTCAACAGGACTGCTGTGGCACAGTAATCTGCTATTAAACCTTCTCAGTGTGTGGGTGAAAGAAGGAGAGGTGTGGGGGGGGGGGCGAGAGAGAGAGAGTAAGAAAGAGAGACAGAGGAGAGAGAGAGAGAGAAAGAAAGAGAGAGTAGTACAGGGAGAAAGAGAGAGTGGTTGTTAAGGAGGAAGTCAAGCTCCAGTGTGCGCGCACACACACACACATACACACACACACACACACACGCGTGACAGATTACATACATGCTCTCAGACTGTACCCATATCCGGTCATTAAACCATTACTGCTGGGGAACAAGAGAGAGATAGAGAGAGAGAGAGAGGGGGGCAGAGAGAGGGGAGAGAGAACTCACAAGCCCTTCCCTGAGGGAGAGGCTTACTGTAAGGCAGCTGGGCACACACACAAACACACACGCATGCACATGCACACACACACGCAAGCACACACACACACACACACACACCCTTTCTCTCACACATGAAAACACGCATACACAAACTCACACATACAGTATGCAATGGTCTTGTACATGTAAGTGCAGTAGCTTCACACACACACACAACACACACACACACACATATAATATACTCTATGCTAAATATTGTTTTTCAAATGTCAGATATTGCAGCATCAGCCACACTTTCAACACACACACAAACACACTAAATTTACAGCCCCTAAAGTGGACGTTGACCTTAAGGAAGTGAGTGTATGTGTGTGTGTGTGTGCGTGTGTGTGTGTATTTTCTGTATAGACCTTTACTGTTACCCCCATGACCCATCTTGAGTTCGACACTATGTCTGGCCGCTGCTACATTCTCCAGCCATAATTCCTGATAACCACCTATAGACTGACTACCATATAATGTAAAGTGGGATAATACTCTATTATGAACTATTATGGGCCTTAACTAAAACAATAGGAAACTTGTAGTCTGTCGATTACCACTGATTGTAATTTTTCTGCATGACCCCTGGCAGTTGGGTTAGCCCCTTGAGGATGGATCTGCCCAAGATTTCTTCCTAGGTTAACTGAACATAAGGGAGTTTTTCCTTGCCCCTGTTGCTCTTGGGTGCTCCTTCTGTGAAGCGCCACGAGACAATTTGAATTCGGGAATTTGAATTCATTCAGAACACATTCTGATCTGTCAGTGTGATGCACCTTAGCTATGGGATTGGGTACAAGCAGACCTGAAAATATGCCAATGTGTCATATGTTATATGTATGTATATAAGTATGTATGTATGTATGTATTTGGTGAATGTAAAGCTAAAATTTAAAAAATTTAGAATTGTGTGTTTTGTAGGGAGATAGTGATGATTAGATAGATAGATAGATAGATAGATAGATAGAATTAACACTGAATTCCCCTTTGTTCTCCTTTGCTTAAGCTCAAGGCTGTTTTCCTGGGCTAGTGCTGGGCTAGAGTATCTCACTAAGCTCCAAGGTCACCACGGTTTATTAGCTGGGGCTGGTCTGGCAGACTGTGACTGCCTCTGTTTCACAGTGCCCACACAAAATCAGAGAATCAGCCCCAGCTCCACCATCTATCCCCCAGCACATCATGTCCAGCTCCCTCTCTCCCTCTCTCCCTCCTTCTCTCCATCCTTCGCTCTCTCTCTCTCTCTCTCTCTCTCTCTCTCTTCATATTGTCAGCCTCTCTTCATTCAGCCCGCTTACTCACATTGATTCCCTTTTTCGCAGCTGACAAGTGTGAAATGAATACATTGTCTGTTCTCTCTCTCTCTCTTTCTCTCTCTCTATCTCTCCCCCCTCTCTCTCTAGCTATCACTTCATCTCCATCTTTCTCTCTCTCTTTTCCTTGCTCTGTTTTTTGCAGGCTGTGTTTCTCACGTCTCTCACATACCAATTCTCTTTCCTTCTCTTTCTCTGTCTCTCTTCCTCAGATGCCTCTGCTCATCTGTCAGTCCCTTCCTCTGTCTCTCCTCCTTCTCTCTCTCTTTCTTTCAGTCCCTTCCTCTGTCTCTCCTCCTTCTCTCTCTCTTTCTTTCTCAGTCAGTCTTCTCTGCAGGTTAAAAGGCAGGTTTTGAAGATGTTATCGGTGGAGTGATATCTCTGTGAGCTCATTCAGTTTATGCTGAACGATAAGACTGCCTCTTCCCCACTGACTGGCCTTTTATCCTCCATGAGTGTGTGTGTGTGTGTGTGTGTGTGTGTGTGTGTGTGTCTGTCAGGGTCATTTGTGAGAATGTGATGAATGTGTGTCCTGAACATGTGTGTGTTTGTGTGTATGCCTGGCCTCTCATTGGTCTGGGATCATCTCTCCACGGAGGTTTCTGTGGTTGGTGAGGTCATGGGGTCAAAGGTCAGGGTCAGTGCTCGGCCAGGCCTTAAGGGACAGATCTGTAGAAGAGAGAGACAGCAGAAGAGAGAGAGAGTGGTAGAGAAGGATAGAAGGGGAGCGGGGAAAGAGAGAGAACATTTAAAAGGGAAAAAGAGAGAGAGAGATTTAAGGAAAACAGCGATGGAGACATATTTGGGCACATGTCCAGAGAGAGTGATTGGCTGACATTATATGGTCCATAGGAGCATGGGAAGCATCTCTGCTCTCCACTCTTCTTCGATGTGTGTGTGTGTGTGTGTGTGTGTATGTATGTGAGTGTGTGTGTTTCGTCTCAGCCCTCCATTCTTCACGGTGTGTGTGTGTGTTTGTGTATGTGTCTGTGTGTGTGTGTGTGTGTGTTTTGTCTCTGCCCTCCACTCTTCATCAATGTGTGTGTGTGTTTTTTTCCTGTCTCTACTCTGATGGCAGTGGCTGACTGGGGATCAAGGGGTTGGGAAGGGGCAAGGGGTTATCAGCCTTGGAGATTTGTTTTTTTTTCTTACCACAACACCCCTCACCGCCCACTTTGTTTGAGGTGTGTACCTGTGCACGTGTGTGTGTGCGTATGTGTGTGCGTGTGTGTGTGAGTGTGTGTGTGTTTTGCATGTGTGTTTGGGCACAGGTGTTTGGTGACTTGGTTCACTCTGTATGTTTTGGTCTATGTGAGTTTGTGTGTGTGTGTGTGGGGGTGTGTCTGTGTTATCACAGTGGAGTGATTTCCTCTATAAAACCCTCATGGCATTGATCTGGTTGCCCTCTCTCTCCTCCACATTTCCTAGTCCAACACATCCTGCCTATTTTTATGAAATCAGCCAGTGTTTTTGCCCCTCTCCATTATGAGGTCACAGTGTTTTTAGCCCCTCCATTGTGAAGTCATTGGGATTTGACAGACCTCATTATGAAGTCACAATGTTTGCTCTTCTTTGCCTTCAGACCTGCATGTCCATTAGGAGATAAAACAGAATGGAAAGAGGAAGAAAGACTGGACTTTGGTGTCTGAATACTGAAGCATGTGCTTTTGAGCTTGGATGGGGATAGTTATGTGAATGGTGTGTGTGTGTGTGTGAGTCACTGCTGCATTGACGCAGCTGGAGTGTCCAGTGAGACTAGCGGAGCTGCTAAATTAGCCCTAGCCCACAGCTGCTCTTATATATAGACACACACACACA
>JAIFZK010000222.1:9757500-9760000 GCA_027481765.1 Tenualosa thibaudeaui | reverse complement strand
GAAGAGTTTAGAGGTTGAGGGCGGTGACCCTTTGGGTAATGGAAACGATCTGCTTGGTGATCCTGCTTCTGGCACCAGCATGCAAGCAGCTGTGTACTGGTACCGTGCGCTCCATTCAAAGAGCCAGTAGCCAGCTGAAGACGAGAGGAAAAACACACACACACACACACACACACACACATGCAACAAGAAGCAGCCAGGGCCATTTAGAGATAGTGCCTGGAGATCCCTGGAGACCCATGGCAGACTTTCATCATCTTTGCAAACAGTTTTGAAACAGCAGGAGGTAGGGTTTCTTTTTTTTAATGGGCATCCAAGCAAATTAGTTGGATGACTGCTGACCAATGCTAGCTCACCACCAACACCCCCCCCATACACATACACACACGCACATTAAGGTCTGTCGATTTGAGATACTCCTCTCAGAGAGTCTTAATTACAGCTTTGTATCGGTCTTGTTTCTTTTCTTTCTCCTTCCTTCACACTGACGCTGGTTGATCTGATCTTTTGCCCCCCCCCCCCCTTCAGAACTTCACCCCCCTTCCACAGCCTTTCCACCCTGACTGACTGTTATATTGTCTTTCCATGTTCTGGGCCAACAGAACACATGAACTTGATGACTCGCTGAGCAAAGTTTGCTAGCTCAACACAGAGACTTAGACAAAGGCCCGCAATACTTGATACATAGGAGTGGGTATTAATGATAGCTTTTGTGTGTTTCTTTTGGGTACGTCCATATTCTTAATTTCTGACTCTCTCCCTCTCTTTCTTTCTCTCTCTCTCTCTCTCTCTCTCAGCTGTCTGGATCACTGAAGAGGAAGCTTCCAGGGGGATCTGAGGGCTCCCTGGGGTCGGTGAACGGGCTCTCGGATGGCCCCATGTCCCAGGGCAGCGCCAAGCGGCTCTGTCTGGAGGATGTCACGATGGGCACCGGCTACCCGCAGCCACCCTATTCTTCAGGACCGGGAGGAGGAGGCCTTAACAGCAACAGTGGTAGCAGCAACAACAATGGCCTGGGGTCTCCGTACATGCCCCCGAAGGTCAGTCCTGGGGGGGGCGCATCCGGGGGTGCCTGCGGAGGGGGCATCGGGCCACCATTTGGCAACAACGGGGGCAACACAGCCCCCTCAGTGGAGCAGGAGCTGCAGAACATTCTGGAAGAGCTGACGAAGAACCCAGACCCGTCTCTGCCTGAGCTGGACATTGAGAAGATTCTAGGCAGCAAGGAGGATGAGGGGACACACCCCGCTGTCGGCGGAGGCGCCCCTGGAGCGTTCATGCACCCAGACGAGGCTGGCACACCTAAGTGCTCGCCCCCTCGACCTTCGCACCTGGAGGCCCACCTGACCCGCTCCCCAGGCTTCTCCCAGGCCGGCTCCCCGCAGCTGGGCCTGAGCCCGGCCGGCGCCCCTTACCCCCCACTCTCCCACCCGTCTAAGCCGGTCCCGTCGCCCCTCTCGGCCTCCCCGCTGTCGTCGTCCTCCTCTTCTTCGTCCTCGCAGGCTCAGAGCCAGGCACGTTCGCCCATGCTCTCGGCTGCCCTTTCCAACCGAGGCGGGTCGGGGTGGCGCTGCGATATGTCCCGTTCGCAGCAACTTCAGCAGCTAGCCTCCAACAGCAGCAAGCACCAGGGCCCCCCACCGCCACCTCCTCCTCCCTCCCAGCCGGGCATACCCTCCCTGGGCCAGCCTCCTTCGTCCACTGGCTCCTCATCCTCCTGGGCCGGGCCCTCTCCTCCATACCGGGGCCCTGGAGACAAGCTCCCCAACTCATCCCCCCACCACCACCAGCAGCCCTTCAGCCCGGCTGCCAGCAGCATCCAGAGCCCTCAGAGTTCGCTCATCTCCAGCCTGGCCCCGGCGCCGACCCAGGGCCCTTCGCCGCCCTACAGGCCCGAGAAACTGGCCAGTCCTGCCCTGGCGCAGCCTCCATTCAGCCCTCAAAGTACCCTGCTACCTTCCGGAAACGTTCCCCCAACAGGGGGCGCTGTTCAAGGCTCGCAGGCCAGCTACTTGGGCCCAGGAGCCACTGGAGTGGGAGCATCCAGGCCCTCACCACCCTATCGGCAGCAAGACCCTAAGCATGGGAGCCCCAGCATGGGTGTGGGTGTTGGCGTCCCTTCACAGCAACAGCAGAACGGCGGTGGTGGTGGTAGCTCAGGCATGGCCAATAGTCAGCTTTTCAAGGCCATCACTGCCAGCCAGCCAACACCCAGCAGCCTCAAGCTGCTCATGCAGCAGAGCCAGCAGGGGGCGACACCCACGGGCACTGCACAGTCCGCTCACCAGCCCATGGCCCCGGGGCCCATGGGGAAGGGTCCCGGCGGGGTCCCTGCCGGCGCCGGAGCCGGCCCGGACTCGCTCTCCTTCAACAACACCAAGCCCCTGCGCCACTTTGACCCCGACCTGTCAGTGGCGGGCCAGCAGCAGCAGAAGATGGGCGGACCCGGTGCCCTCGGGCTGCCAACCGCACCGGCTGGTGCCACCGGCCACGGGCCAAT
>JAIFZK010000222.1:9617500-9735000 GCA_027481765.1 Tenualosa thibaudeaui | reverse complement strand
TACAAAAATACAGTACAAATATAGTACAGATATACAAAAATTAAATTAAAATTTTCATTAAAAATTATGCAAAAATACAATATGAAAATTTGCCTCTCCTGTCAGTGAAATTCGAAAAATTAAATACACATATATAAAACTGAAAATTATTACATGAAAAAAAAAATATACACTTCTGTCTTCAAGTCATGCACTAGCCTCAACCTCTCTCTCTCACTCTCTCTTTCTCTCTCTCCCTCATTGTTTGATATGTACAGAGAGACCTGAGCTGACTGTTCTGTATGCGAGACAGAAAAGAACACCTCACACCCCCCCACAGAGAGCTATCAGGATCTCCAGAGATAGAGAGAGAGACAGAGAGAGAGGGGGGGGGGGGGGGGTCCATGGAAATCAAACATCCCTCTCTCCTGTGGTAAACAGAGCTCAGCAAAAACAAAGAGAGTGCCTGCCTGTGTTGCTAAACAGAGGGGCAGCACGGTGCCCAGGTGGCGGCGGGTTCCAGGGGTTTTGGTGTTGCTATGTTTGCTTTGCCATCCCCTGACCCCCCACACCACCACCCCACCATACACATACACACACACACACACACACACACACACACACACACACACTCCCCCCTGCATGAAGATGTGGTGAATGATCACAATGAAGCGGAAAAAAGACAGAGAGAGGGGAAAAAATTGTGTGTGTGTGTGTGTGCCTGTGTGTGTGTGTGTGTGTGTGAGAGAGAACAAGTGTGAAGTTCAGTCAGTTTAATAATTTGCCCTTGCATACTTAACTCTTGGATGACTGGATGCAAGAAGAGATATATGTGTGTGTGTGTGTGTGTGTGTGTGTGTGTGTGTGTGTGTGTGTGTGTGTGTGTGGAGTTAGAGGGGAAGTGAAGTGAGGGAATGTTTGGATATAAATATTATAAATGCTACATACTTGCTATGCATGTGCCTTTGTGCACTGAAGTAGTTGAGTGTTTACATGTGTGTGTGTGTGTGTGTGTGTGTGTGTGTGTGTGTGTGTGTGTGTGTGTGTGTGTGTGTGTTTATTTACTCCCCACAGAGTATCGACATCAGTGAGAGATTAATGAGTGGGTGAATTGAGAGTGCCTGGTTGTGTGTGTGTGTTTTTTTTTTCTCCTTCTTTTTCTTTCGTTGTTTTTTTTTTCATTCTGAGCCGCCTGGCAGCTTGTTTGGACAGATAAGTATGTCTTCTTGAAGTCGTGTTTTCTTAATGAGGGCTTTGGATAGATAGGGTGGGAGTTTGTGCGGCTCGTTGATTCATGCTTCTTGGATCGGTCCGGAGAAAGTATTATGTTTCAGGTGATTAGTTCCTAAGAGCAGCAGAACATTGACAGACGCGATAATCGTTTAAATCTCCGGTGCACAGGAAAAGCATAAGTCTCTCTCCCTTCGCCTTCACCCTCATGTTAAAGGCACTGAATGGAGTTGGATTGAAGCGTTGTTGTTACGTAACCCGACGTGACTCATCGAGATGGCTTGCTTAACATTTGAAGCCTTTTCTTCCACTTCATCAACTGTTTTGTTTTTGTTCGTTATTTTCCCGCCTTGTGGTGAACTCACAAGGTCTACCAGTGCCACTTGGCATTTTAGCAATTATCCTCTCTAGTACCTCAGGAAGAGATTTCTGTGTTGAGATATGCTATTGCTAATTGTTGAAAGAAATCAGAAACATTAAGCTGCTCTACAAGGAGTATGGATTTATACCACACTCATACACACACACACGCAGAGCACATGCAAAGGCACGCACACATATACACACACACACACAGACACAGGCAATCACCCGTGAATACACAGAGCCACACTTCACACAATCAGTCACACACAGAGGAACACACACACATAAGGGAAAAATAGTGAAAAATACCTAAAATCACGATGTACACACACACACGTATACTGTATATCCCCACTAAACCATCCAGATAGCCAGGCGCACACACACACACACACACACACACACACACACACACACACACACACACACTCTGTTTAGCCGGGCGAGGTGTCACAGCTTGTGCTTCTCTGCCACAGACAGACACAGGCAAGCGCTTCAAGCAGGACATGCTGTCTTTGTTGGAGCAGAGAGAGGGAGGCTGAGGCGAGACTGTCCCGAGTGACCTTGCCCTAAGGAGGAATGGAGAGAGAGAGGGAGGGAGAGAGAGAAAGGGGGAGAGAGAGAGAGAGAGATGGAGGGAGGGAGGGGTGGTTGCTCACAGATGGCAGTAGATATGAAGGGGGGTGATGGTGGTGTTAGGGTGAAGGGCGTGTGTGCAGGACGAGCTTGGTACGGGGGAACAAATACATTAACCTCTGTTCTGCCTGAGACACATTCAGCACCACACCACTCCACATATGTGTGTGTGTGTGTGTGTTTGTGTTTGTGTGTGTGTGCGTGTGTATGTACTTTTGTTTGTTTGTATGTGTCTATGTGTGTGTGACTGTGTGTGTGTGTGTGGTAAGAAGTAAGAGACTCAGCAGAATGTGTGTGTGGATGAAGGTGTGTGTGACAAGGATCAAGAAAAATAAGCAGTTAAAATGAGAGAAACAGGAAAATATCAACGTTTTCAAACAAAAAGAAAATGAATTAAAAATGAGAAGAATAAAAGACATGTGCACTGAAGAATGGGATACTGAAAGAGAATATTGTGCATGTGTGTGTGTGTGTGTGTGTGTGTGATGTACTCATGAGGATGGATTGACTCGACCAAACATCAGAAAAAGCATATCTTGTATCTCAAAGCGAGAGGCTGTTCTTTTCGAAACAATAACACATTGATTCGCTGCACCAGCTGAGGTGTCAGGAGATTGAATTCACAGCTCTGGCCAGGCATCGTTACTGTCACACACACACACACACACATGCACACGCACACACACACAAACACTCGTACACAGAGCTCTGGTCTCAGGCTGTATACAGTTCAGTCAAGCAGGCTCACAACTGGCAAGTGCATACACACACACACACACACACGTACATACACACACACATACAGACACACACACACACAAAAACACACATTTACAAACTCACCAGCTATGAGCCAGTAGAGCTATGCACATTATGTGTGTGTGTGCATATTCTTGATTTTTGTATGTGTGTTTGTTCCTGTGCATGTCAGAACATGTCTGTGTTTCTCCATCATTGTGCGTGTGTGAGTGTGTGTATATGTGTGTGTGTGTGCACATGTGAATAAGGTGTGTGTCCATGTGTGGGTTCATCTGCATCTGTCTTAGTGTAGCTCATTTGAATAGATCTTCTGAGTGTACTGTAGCTACTATCTCTTTCTCTCTCTCTCTCCCTCACTCTGCCTCTCGCTCTCTTTCTCTCTCTCTCTGTGTGTGTGTGTGTGTGTGTGTGTGTGTGTGTGTGTGTGTGTGTGTGTGTGTGTCTGGCAGTGGTAGATGGAGGGGGGTTGAGCATGCCAGGAACAGTCCGGGAATTTGAGGCGGCGTTTCAAAGAGTCCCAGGATAGTTTACAGGCTTCAAAGGAGAGTGAAAAAGAGAGAGAGTGCGAGAGAGAGAAAACGAATGACTGCACATCCCCCCCTCCTCTTTTCTCCCCTTCACTTTCAAAACAGGGAGGAGAAGAAGAATCTACCTAAATCTGTCTATTTTTACCCCTGTAAGCTCCGTTTGCATTCCTTAAAGCTATTGGAATCCTGTCTGTCTGTCTGTATGTCTTTCTATGGGTCTGTCTGTCTGTCTGTATGTCTTTCTATGGGTCTGTCTGTCTGTCTCTTTGTGATGCGCGTCTGCTTGGAATGGTGCAATGAGGGAAGCTCTGGGTTAAACTCAAAGCTAGTGGGTGACAAACGTCCTCCATCTGCACAAGGTCCAAACGGTCTCTGAATGGAGCTGAAGGGCCTGAATGAGGCTGGTTTTAATGTATTGTATTTGTGGAGTGGGTGAGTGGGCAGAGGTGGTGGGCAGTGGGCAGAGGTGCGGGGCTGGTCTAGCTGCATATGAAAGCTGGCACTGGGATGGGTAACTTGTGCTAACAGCACACGCCACTGGAACAAACAGAGCACCAGGGCTGAAAAAGAGAAGAGGAGAAAGGGAGAACGAGATGACGAGAGAGAGACAGGGAGAGAGAGAGGGGAGGAGTGAGGAGAGAGAAAGATAAAAACAGAAGAAAAAAAGGCAAATGGAGGGATGTTATAAGAGGGAGACATGGTAAGGGAGAGAAAGAAAGAGAGACAGAGGGAGCCTGATGTGTCTGGCACTAAGGAAGTAGGTCAGGCATCACATTCATTAACATCCTCACGCCAAACAACATGCCCCTCTCCCACCCCCTCTCTATACCACACACACACACACACACACACACACACACACAGACACACAGAAATACACTGTTGCAAGGCATTCTTAAATCACACGTGGTAGCAGACATATTCACACATAAAACCATATGCTTTCAGAGAGGCAGATAGACACACACACACACCTACAGCATATCCATCACATTCATCCCCATGCATATTGATCATTGCAGACACACACACACACACAGCATCAGTCAGGGGGAGAACATCAGTCAACTAGAGGAAACATCTTCATTCACTGAACATTGATCAGTGCTCTGGACAATATTCTCATCTCTCTGCTCCCAGCTCTGGTGCATTACACTTAAATAAACTTAAGAGAGAGAAAGAAAAGAGCAGGGAGGGGGGGGCAAGGAATGGTGGGATACAGTGCAGTGCAGTGCAGATAAAACAGCCCCTCCCCAATGCCAATCAAACCACTTCCATTCTGTTAACACAGACAGCTGGATCGATTCCAGCTTGCTCTACCCCCTCCCGTGTGTCGACTGTGGAGCCTAAGCTTCTCCCTCTTTCCTTCTCTCTCCCTCTCTCTCACTATCTCTCCCTTTCCCTTCCTCTCTCTCTTACTCTCTCTCTCATTCACACTCTCTTTCTCTCTCTCTCTCATACATACACACAGATACAAATACACTGTTTTTTCTCTTCCTCTCTTCTGTTAAGTGCCCCACTTTTCCTCCATTCTTTCTCTCTCTATATCTCTCCATTTTCTCCCCACTTCTCTCTCTCTCTCTCTCTCTCTCTCTACTCCTGGGTTGTGCCAAGGTCACACAGAGTTGCACGACAAAACTAACTCACTTTAATCGGCAAACATACACACACACACACACACACACACACACACACACAGACACACTCACACACACAGTACTCTCTCTCTCTCTCTCTCTTCTGTAGATTCTGTTTTCTTCACTCCATCAAGTACTCTGTGTGTGTGTGTGTGTGTGTGTGTGTGTGTGTATGTGTGTGTTGTGATCTCTCTTCTTTAGGTCTCCATCTCTGTGCTGCTGTGCTATGGCAGTTTCCCAGGGCAGTTATACTTCAGGGGCTTGTCCTCTGTGTTTGTTTTGTGTGTGTGTGTGTGTGTATGTGTGTGTTTGGTTGTTTGCATTTGTGTGTAGGCATGTGTGTGTATGCGTGTGTTTGTATTTGTGTGTTCTTGTGTTTGTGTTTGACTTTGAGTATTTGTGTGTGTGTGTGTGTGTCTATGTTTGGCTGCATGTGTAGCCCTGTATTTGTAAATCCATGTGATTTCTCGTCTTCCCATCTCCTCTGGATGACAAAGATTGCAAATGACCAACCTCTACAAAGTCCCAGTCACTTAAAAAAAGATAACAAAAAAAACATTGTTCTTAACAATTGTCTATCTGTGAATCTGCATATAATTACTTAAAAAATAACTTCATAGAATTAGAGGGTAGGCTACTTAAAGGAGACAAAGAAAGGAAAACCATTTTTGTCTTGGCTTTGATGAATTAGGAGAGGTTGTGCATGGCCAAAGAGCTATCATGAACCATACCCTCTTTGATATGAAAATTTTGAACTTAGAAATAGCCACTAAAACATGGGCAAATTGACAGAGCCTACATGTGATGTCAAATAGTACAAAACAATTGTAATTCAATTGGGGTTGCCATTTGGCCAAAAGGACCATTTCAATACCCAGCCTAAATATAAGGTTTAATTGGGCTTGTTTAATTGCACTTGAGCTTATTTTGATAAATGAAAGTGGAGTGTAACAGGGTACATTACCTCATTGATCCATTCTATGTCCCTTTAGCCTTGAAATCTGCATTGAGTGGGTTTGCCTAGCAGCCTAGCCCTTTAAAAGCCCAGTTAAGTCCACTTGGTCTTTAAGCTAATGCCCTTAGCACCGTCTTTTAGTGGCAAGACAAGGCACGGCTAACGAGTAGCTTAGGCTACCACAGCTGTGCATGACCCCTTTACGCAAGGTCAAGTGAATGGGTCTGGACCCACTCTACAAGGTTTATGGACCCCACATTAAATGGGGGGCAAGTGACATGATAATGTGGTGGCAACAGTAAAAAAGGGAAAAAATCAAAGGGGAATAAGTATGGATTTAAATTAGATGGTAGGGCGCCACAGACCAGCAGTGGAAATTAAATGAAAGATTAACAGCCAAACACATGCTTAAGCTTTAGCTGATCTGCCAAAAGGTCAATGTGATCGTTTCACCCCACAGGGGGCGTTTTGTTGTCCACTGGTGTGAATAAGAACTAAATAATATGGTGGACCAAAACACTGGGGTTGTCAAACACAAATAGAACGGTGGGGTAAAGAAAAAAAGAGACGTTTCAGGGGATTTGAATATTCAATTCGTTTACGGCACACACTCGAATCTCTTCCCTGTTCTATTGTATACAGGTGGAGAGAGGGTGTTTTTTGTGAGACGACAGAAGCTGCAGGATTGGTTTGATAAGCCACTCTGTGGTAATCTGCTAAATGTACATTTGAATGGTGAAGCCGACTGGCTGTCGATTTATAGAGATTCATTGAAAACGACTGAAGGAAAAGACGACAAAAAATTCACATCATTTGGAGCACATGTAGCGGTAACACGCGTGCATTTTTTTTGAGAATGAGCAAGCGGTTCAAGATTGCTGGTAGGCTACCGTACCGTGGGAAGGCACTGATGCATGCGGTTAGGCACAGTGTCTAAACGGCAGCTAAAGAGCGAGAGAGGGAGAGGAAGCAGCCTTATCAGCTGCGCACAATCACTCGACTGTTTACAATGGCTCGTCATTCAGATCAGCGCAATATAACTCTATCCGGACCCAGCAAGGTGGCCTGGAAACTATTCACTCCTTAAGCAGGAACATTTTCCCATAATCTCAATGAACCCACGTCTATAATAATAAGTATATTTGACATTACTACCATGTTATGATCAAGGGACCGTAACATTCACTTTGGGCAATTACTGTGCGCTTTAGGAATTCTACCAGTGATTTTGTATTACTGCTTTTCTAGTCACATTTGTGGATGAAGGCAGAACGGCACAAAGGGTAAAGTTTGGTGGGGCGCAACACCTTGTTTGGTTTGGACAGTCGTCTACGGAAGGGTGGTCGTCGGGCTATCCGGGTTTGATACAGTCATTGGCGATGAAATTGAGCCTGCGCGGGGACTCCCAGATAAGGACCAATACCGGTAGTGCTCCAGACGCCCAGGCTGCGTGCGAGCATTCTGACTAGGCGAGGACTTAGAGGTGACAAGAGCACCCTGTGACGATAAAAAAAAGTCAGGCTCAAAGAGCCCCTGTGTGCCATCTAGTGGTAAATGCTTCAACAGCGTGTAGGGAAATGACCTAAATGAGTGTGCTGTTAACTTTTTTTTTGTATCTGAATGACCTCGAAGTAAGCTCGAATCTGGCTTACCTCACCTGCTTGTCTCGTTTTGTTTAAATTGTTAAAGTCTGATTATTAAGTATTCAAAAGTGATTGATGAATTTGTGTGTTTTGTGAAGGTGGCGGCAGTGGAATATTTCATTCAGCTGATGTTTAAGGCCTTAGGGTATTGGGCTAATTATAGAAGTGAACACTGTGTTGCAGCCAAATGCAGACTGTCTGCCTTGTACATGTATGCACATAAACACATTTGTGAGCAAAACACACATACACACACACACACACACACACACACTGCTCTTTTCTTTGGCTCAATCCAGCCCCTGCATGGCCAGGAGAGGGGATCAATAGCCATTACACACACTGCCGCCGACAAGCCATTCATTCCACCCCCCTTGCAAAGCGCCGGCGATACTCCCCACGGGAGGCCTTGTCTCTGCGCGGCTGGATCCAACCAGGGGTGATTACCAACAGACACACGGCGAAATGCCTGTTTGTGCCTCGGATTACTTCTATTGTCCCCTTGCGTCTGCTGCGCGTTAGCCTAGCCTAATGAGAAGCAGCTGATTATGCTGGCCCAGCCTGCCTGCCTGCCTGCCTGCCTGCTCACTAGCTTGTCTGCCTGCCTTTCCTCCATGCCTCTGTGAGGCTGAAGGCTTGTTTTGCCTAAGGTCTGTCTGGAGCCCTGGTGCAGACACACTCCTCGCATCCACAAGCAGTTTATCGACTGCTGGGCCTCTCTGTCTCTGTCTGTCTGTGTGTGTGCTTGTGTGTGTATGTGTGTGTGTGTATTTTATTGTATGTGTTTTTATTTTGTGTGTTTTGAGTGTGTATATGTGCTTGTATGTTTCTGTGTGTGTGTGTGTGTATGTGTGTGTGAGTATGTAAGTTTGTGTGTATGTGGTGGAATTGGAGGTTTGCTTGAGGAAGGAAGCTGTCAAGGTGGCCGTTTGCCTGTAAAGGTCAGGAGTTGCTCGTAGGCATGGTGGTGGCGGTGAAGGTGTGTGTGGGGGGGGCTTTCACATGTTCCCTTCCCCAGTGTAAGCATAAAATAAGCTTCAGTGTATTTGTATGACTGCAACAACACACCAAGTCTATACGGGAGTAGACTGTGCTCATTGCAGAGACTTGAAGGATGATATATCATGCATATAAGAGCTTTATTGGGAAATTGGGGTTTATTTCACGATCATGATGTACTAGACTGCATAGATTGAGAGACATAGACTCAGGTATCGTAACATAAAGTCACGCCAGTCAGACAGATTCACACACACACCAGACCAGCTGTGTATTTTAACAGAGTCTTTACACCTTGTTGAACAAAGGCAAACATTGGATCTGTTTTTTGGTCAGAGGAGAGAGATGTTCTATACTATACTATACTGTACACATTGCCCAGAGTCTGCTCCTGGTAGAAAGAGCTCCCCACTGGTGTGTGTGTGAATGGATTTTATCAACATTGATGCCATTGTCCTTCTCGTTTATTGGTTCTTTATCAATTCTTTTATCAATTCCTTACAGCAGAGAATGGAGTCTAAACAGGTTTTCAGTATCAACACATGAACCTATTTCCAGCATTCCTGCTGTGGGAATGGGAATGCGTTTTGTACTGGGAGGACAGGGAGGGAAGGAGTATGTATGTGTGCTTGTGTGTGTGTGTTTGTTGGGGCTGGGCAGCACAGTTGTGGTGCTATTGAATGTGTGTGTGGTTGTGTGTGTGTGTGTGTGTGTTTGGGGGGGTTGGATTTGGGGTAGGGGTTGAGGGTGGACAAGGGGTCTTCTCCGAAGGCCAACACAAACAATCGGCACTGTCCCTGGGAAAAAGAGCTCCGGCTCCAGAGTTATTTACAGTTATTTACGACCCCGCGAGCCAAGCAGGAAGGAGGCCATGTTTGATCTTGCACAAGGCTTGGCGCTGCCTCAGCACAGTCCTGTTGACGCTGACTTAAATGGACAGGGTTAATTTTTCTCCCTAAAAGCGTGCACTACAGCACAGTCGACTGAGGGGGGAAGCGAGAGCTGATTAGAGTTGGGAGTTTGTGGGTGAAACCTCTGGAACAGAAAATAAGGAAATATATATATATATATATATATATATATATATATATATATATATATAATGGAACAGGGGAGGGGGGGGGGTGATGGGGGTGACTCCTGAATGTTTGTGTGTTATCTGATTACACCACAGAAGAGCAACCAAATTTGGTAATGGAATGTCAATGAAAGAAATGCTTCAACTCTAACCTCTCTCTCTCTCTCTCTCTCCCTCTCTTTCTCTCTCTCTCACTTTGTCAGGATCCAGGCCCTGGGATGGTTCCTCGGCTCCAGGACCCGTCATCTGTTCCGCGACCAAGCCAAAGCAACTACAACATGCTAAAAACACAGCTGATGCGAAAGCAGCTGGTCAGTGGCCAACTTCCCCTCCACAGTCTTCCCTAGCCACCTCCAAACGACACACATCATTGCTTCCAGCACAGTTACAATCTGAAAGAAAGATAGATAGATAGATAGATAGATAGATAGATAGATAGAAATGACACACATCATTGCTCCCAGCACAGTTACAATCTGATAGATAGATAGATAGATAGATAGATAGATAGATAGATAGATAGATAGAAATGACACACATCATTGCTCCCAGCACAGTTACAATCTGATAGATAGACAGATAGATAGATAGATAGATAGATAGATAGATAGATAGAAATGACACACATCATTGCATCCAGTACAGCCACAATTATAAATGCAATATCCCCAGAGGATATCGACCCAACATAGCCCTGTTGTTTGAGGTCACAGTTAGACACAATAGACCAAGGAGTGATGCTGCAGCTAACACTAATTGAGCGGCACCAAGGACGATGAAACTTAAAGTGCGTTTCATGGCCGCATTTAGTTACTGTTTGCTGGTGGTCACTATTCAGACTATGCTAAACCAAATTTTCTTACCGATTCTTTCCTACTGGTAGCACTCTGTGACCTCAAACAACAGGACGAGGGATTGAAACACTCTGGTTTTTAGGACCAAGTGTAGTACTATATGAACCACCAAGTGGTTCCAAGGAGATACCCCATTTATAGAAAAATAGGTCCTTCAGCTTGTTATCATAAAAAAAAAACAACAACAACTGAATATTCTTCGTATGTCCTTAATGGGTTCCCATGAGTACTAGCTGGAGAATCCTCAAATGTTCTACATTCTAGATTGTTCTTTGAGACTGTCCAACTCAGTCATCCTTGCCAAAAGAGTATAGCTGTTGAAGCCTCTGCCATTTTAAATAAGCTGTCCTATCAGTTGTCTTCAGGATGCTGTCAGAATCTGTTATAGAAGTATATTCACATCAGTTTACACGTCTGTGACACAGAGTATGTATAGATGTTTACATATGTATCCTATAAATAAACATGTTCGTACCGCCTGCAGATGTTTATGCATGTAGCATATATCGTTTTATATACACTATTCTTGTGTATATGTATGGTGAGCTGTGTGTATGTATGTGTGCGTGAGCATGAGTGTGTTTGTTTGTGTGTGTGTGTGTGTGACTGTGCTTGGTAAGTTTGTGTGGTATCTCTCTGATGCATTGGCACCATCTTAGTGAAGCGTCTCTCTCTCTCTCTCTCTCTCTCTCTCTCTCTCTCTCTCTGTCTCTCTCTCTGTCTCTCACCCGGTTTCTCTCTCAGGAGAAGCAAAGACAGATGGAGCAGTTGAATGGAGGCCCCATGCCAGACTGCCAGCAGGTGGTGCCATTCCAAGGTCCGTTCAAACCTTCAAATCACAGTACTGGAGGACACCAAATCAAACAGCTGGCAGACTGCATGATTAGAGCCTGCTTTTAATACTATGCAGTTCACCCTCACATATAAAAATAAACATTTACAGAACTTAAAACTGACTAAGCCATATTTAATGGCATTTGTTTGACCCAAGGGAAATCAAAGTTGGATGTTTGTATTTTGTTTTGTTTGATCCAAACACACTGTTATTCTCTGATCTCATTAAAATCGTATGATCATAACACTGATTAATCTTTCTTCTTTGAGAGTGATTCTCCACTCAATGTACAGTATTTTACCACAGATGAACCCCTGTTCACTTGGTCCATATCTTCCTCCTCTTCCCAGCAGGTGTAGGGCGGCCTCTGCCAGGTGATTGTGGCTATCCAATGGGAGGACCCCAGCCCAACCCCTCCATGCTGACCCACGGTGCCCTGCCCAACAGCCGCATGGGTCTCCCCCCCGGTCCCCTCACCCAGGTCGGTCCATATGGAGGCCAGGTCCTGGGCCCTGCAGGCTCCAAGCAGCAGCAGTCTCTCTTCCACCAGGCCCAGGAGTTCGGCATGCCGATGCGGCCGGCCCAGAGCATGATGGGAATGGGAGGTCCTCCGAGGCAGGTGGTGACAGCGTCGGCGGCAGCAGTGGCATCGTCACACCTGGGCCACAGCAGCGTTCGGATGCCCGGACCAGGGATGGCGGGAGGTGGCATGCCCACCACGCAGCACCTACGGCAGGCCTTGAGTCAGGGCAGCGGTGCCCTCACCCCAAGGATGCTCTTAACTGCCCAGCAGCAGCAGCAGCAGCAGCAGCAAGCTCAAGCGCATGCCCAGGCTCAGGCCCAGGCCCAGGCCCAGGCCCAACTCTGGCAACACCAACAGGGGGCGCTATCACACATGGACCCCACCAGCCAACAGCTAGGCTTCCCCGGGTGCGGTGGTGGTGGTGGGCCGACCCAGTTTCCTCCACAGCAGCAGCATCCTATGCGGACTGGCATGCCGGCCAACTTCGGGCCCCACCAGTCGGGGCCAGGGCCCCGGGGCCCACCTCCCCATAACCAAATGCCTCTGGCGGGCCGGCACATGCAGAAGCTTCCCCCAGGGGCTGTCATCGGACCTGGGCAGCCCCTGCCCTCAAGGGCCCAGCAGAACCTGCGGCTGCGCAGCCCTCTCTCTGCCATGTCCGTCATGAAGCCCGGGGGCCCATCCATGATGCACCACCCGGCTCACGGACTCGCACCTCCCAGCTACCCGTCCTCGGCTGCGGCCGCCAGCAAGCTTGCTGCCCCGGTGCAGGGCTATGGACCTGGACACAACCCAGGCCACAAACTGTCCCCTTACGACCTGCTTCCCCAACACCAGAGCAACGGGGGCATGTCGGGGCCGCCCCGAGGTCCCGGCGGTGGGGTCAGTGGAGGCGGCGGAGGTGGTGGTGCGCCCGGTGAGGTGGACTTCATAGACACGCTAGTGGGCTCCAATGACGACTGGCTCAACAACCTCACAATGATCGACGAATACCTGGAACAGAACTCATAAGCGGCTCATTGGAGCTTACGGAACTCCTGCACTCACTCGCACCGCTTGAGACCTGTCAGCAGTGGGCCCCATCACTCAAACCTGCATTAGGTCAGAGGTCATAGGTCCCTAGGTCAAATAGGTTTTGTATAGTAGGTCCTCTATCCCACACACTCGGGTGTGTTGACTGTTGAGAGTGATTGGTTAGGTGGTGCACTGCCAAACACACACACACAAACACACACACACACAGACACCCAAAGTCCATCCCGCACTGTGACCCACACACCTGGCCTTTTGCCAGTTGCAGGCACAGTCTCAGTCACACACACTCTGCTGTATATCCAGAGGTGCAGCACTCCTGACCATGTACTGTATTTCTCCACCCCAGAGTTGTCAGAAGCCACAGTTTGGCTACCCACTCCCAGAGTTTATCCCACAATGGCATTTCAAGTCTCCAGTCTCATGTTGCTAAAGCAGTGAACACTGTGTGACATATTTGGCTTCCCTGTTGACACCCCAACACATGCATCCAGCCAGCATACCTGATCATTTCACAGGCCGATTTTAATTGGCCATACCAAATCACTAACTTGGTTACGGCCTTGTGTAACCCAGGGTAGCCATAGTTACTAATTGACCAATAGGGACACTGCGATGTTGCTTTTTACTGTTGCCGTGGCAATGTTCATTTACATTTCCAATCAAAAGCAGCATATGGGTATTCCTAATGGGGCTTGCATTGTACATAATGAAATATTTTGTAAAATAGTTTTTTTCCTAAGTGTATCATACAAAAGAAGCAAACATATTTATACTCTTTTTTTCTGCTAATAAGTTCCTCCAATTTCCTTTGTAAATAATTAGTAAAATGGGGTGAATAAAACTAATTACAAAAAAACATGATCTGGTATGAAAGAGATGAAAAATAAACCAGGAATTAATAGCAAGAAAAGAAATTGGTTTTACATTAGAAGAATCTAATTGTAATTTGATTTTTAAAATATGCAAAACTAGCTAGTTGTTTCCCCAGTAATACTGTGTATTACAAATGAAATATTTGTTATGTTTTTGACATAACTCAGCTGTCCTGGTACTCAAGATGGCCCTGGGTGTTCTCTCTTGTCTTCTTCTTCTTCTTCTTCTTCTTCTTCTTCTGTCTTTTGTGAGAAAGAGTCTGAGCACACCTTGCTTTTCTACCACCATTCTTGTGAACCATTCATCCATTTCCTCTTTCTCTCTGTCACTCTCTCTCTCTTTCTCAACACCCACACTCCATTCTTGTTCTCACCCAGGTTCCTCCCCTCATAGTTCCAGCCATTTATCAGACAATGCATCAGACAACAGGGTGTCTGGGTCCTGTTTGGCATCAGGCACGGAAAATCTTGGGAGTTATAGGATTTCTGTGCCCACTCCAGTGTCTGGGGAAGGGGTGTGCGGGGAGGGGGCGGGCTGTTGGGGGGGGTCTGGAGGGGCAGTGGTGGTTTTCATCCGCTGACAGACGCTACCTGTGTCCACACTGAAGTGCATATTGTTGTGTTTTATCCTCCTGTGTCTCCACACACACCTCAGTGGGCTCCATACCAGTAAAGCGTTGGGCACAGCTTGACATCACTCAATGTGTGGTCATAACAAAGGCGTTGGTTTGGCATACATTTCCCTGGATTCACTGTGCCATTTCAAGATTTCCCCACGTCTATGATTTATTGTAGCTGAGGAGAAGAAGCAAAAGCCATTATAATTTGTGAATATCTGTGATTATGATTTTTTTGTCTTGATATTTTTAGAGTAAAAATAATAAAAAAAAATAAACAGTGTAAATGGGAAACAATCTGTGTTTGCTATTTTTAGCCACAATACAACTGCCTATAGATTCATGACCACACTCATCTCTACAGTACTGATAGTGATGTATGCAAAGGAGTCTGAGGAGTCCCCCTTGCCTTCTTTGTCCATTCAAAAGCCTCAAGAGTAGCTGACCCTCTACTCCCTCTACTGACTGTATGTGGTATTGCAGTTCTTGTACATTTTCATGTGCAGAACCACATGCAGATATTTGATGGTTCTGACACCTGGTGCTGAAAACGCTCTATTCGCTCTCTTACCATTGGTCAGAGAGGGTCTCCCAAGACTAACAGATCCTGAATTTGGAGCCATAAGAATTCCTAACACACACACAATTTATGAGTTGACATCTGCCGGGGGGACATGCACATTCTAGCTGTGGGTAACACATTTGAACACATGGGTTCAGATGTAGTGGACTAAAAAACAGAGCACATACTGCATACTGTAAATGATTAGCTTTGAAAGCACACTGGCGTCACATGACGCTGTGGAGAACAATCTTATTGGTTAGACTGCATTTGAAAAGTGGTCAGACTAATCACATTTTATGTTTCAGACATGCACATTGTTGTTGTTGTTGTTGTTGTTTATTAAAGATTATCTTTAATGAATTGAATGTATAGAATAAATACATTTCTATATGCAGCACTTCCCCATGAGCCTCACAGATGAAGAAATTGTGCAAAATCAACGCACTCACCTCGGTTAGTTAATAACGCACTCACCTCGGTTAGTTAATAACGCACTCACCTCGGTTAGTTAATAACGCACTCACCTCGGTTAGTTAATAACGCACTCACCTCGGTTAGTTAATAACGCACTCACCTCGGTTAGTTAATAACGCACTCACCTCGGTTAGTTAATAACGCACTCACCTCGGTTAGTTAATAACGCACTCACCTCGGTTAGTTAATAACGCACTCACCTCGGTTAGTTAATAACGCACTCACCTCGGTTAGTTAATAACGCACTCACCTCGGTTAATAATTTAGAAGGAAATTACAGGTTCTTAAAAGAAAACATGAAAACAGTATTCAGGCCCTTCAATCAACAAGCATGTATGGCTGTTTTTGAAAGAGTCTTCCAGTCTCCACAGAATCATTCAGGGTCAACCTGGTTGGATAGGGAGCATTGGCGAACAGCACACATACATCTCAAGAGATGTCCCATTAGGTTCAGGCCAGGCCATTCCAGGCCTTTCACAGACTTTAACCCAAGCCAACCAGTGTTTCCTTAGCATTACCCCCGCACCCCCCTCCCCGCAATCATGGTTTTCTCGAATCTTAGTGGTAGTTCTGTCTGTGTGTTATCAGACCAAGACGAAGCATAAAGAAGACAAAGAATATTCCGTCTGGCCTACAAAGGTCTAATTGGTGGTTAAACTGGTTGATGATCAATGGGACAACTTTCTGAGCAATGTTACAGGCCAACCACATAACCGGTTTCTTGTGTTATGATTGGATGATCATGATCACTTGCCGATGAATAAGAATGTTTCCTGGTATCAAATAGGACTGTTCCAGAGCAACAACACAAAAGCTGCTTTGTACAGTGTATGACTGGCTTGTAAGGTTCTCAACAAAGGATTTGTGGATCTCATTCATCAATTAATTGGGTTCTTGATAAACCATCTCACTAAAGACCTCTATTGCTTTATCCTCTGCTCAGATTGAGAATGCATGGGGGGGGGGACTGCCTGTGGTTGTATATCTCATCCATTTGAGAACAAGGTTGTGTCTGTTTCCGTAATGCTTCAGAAGTTACCCTGGTTCTGACACACACTGATCTGCTAAGCAGCTCAGTCTAGATGCTTTCCGATCATCTCTGGCACCTACAGACATAGATCAAAAGGCATTGGCTACACTTACAAACAGTCAGACCAATGACTGCAGAAAGAAGACAGAGTGGGATGCATCACAATTTGAACCAAGACTCTCAAAACACATCTTTTTATCTACATTTGTTTTATTACTATTACTTAAATGCTGTGAATTTTATTTTATCTTGACATTTGAATCTTTTTCTTGCTATATTTGGGTTTTTTATCATGTCTTAAATGCTGTGAATGTTAGTTTATCTTGACACTATTAATTCTGCAAGATGCAGAATCAAGATGCAGAATCCCCCTGGACCTCAATACTCTGTAAAGCACATTGAATTGCTGTCGAGTATGAAATACAAATACAAATAAATCTTGCTTTGCCTTGCCTTTTAAGCCCGCTTCCATCACGTTGGGGGTAAAAGCCAGTTTTTAACTGGTTCCCTATTTCACGCTAAAGGGAAGAAGTGGAGACAGGCCTAGAGGCCATGCTGAGCTGCACAGCAGATCGTATGTGTGAGAACAACGCTAGAAGTTTTCTTGTCTTTTCCCAGATTTGTGTCTAGGCACCAGAGGCACTGCTGAATTTTTGGGCCGTATGACGGAACATCATTTTGGGCCCCCCATACACTGATCACAATATTAAAATGTTCTCAGGGCACCCAAGTCAATTGAGTTGTTCTGTAGGAAATGGTTGTAACAGGTTATTCATTCATTTTAATGGCTGACGAAATATGAGCAAAATAAATCAAAGAACAAAACAAACAAACAAACAAACAAACAACAAAACTCAAAGCAGCTAAAGTTGTGTTCTGTTTGTTGCATTAGTCTCCAGATTTCCTTGAATCAGAACCACAGAATTTTTGGAAAGCACTTATTTCTGAGAAGAGAGAGAGAGAGAGAGAGACTTCACTGAGAGGGTGCCAATGCATCAGAGAGATACCACACAAACTTACCAAGCACACACATATAGAACGTAGATTCTGAGTCAGGCATGCATATAGTGGATTTAGTTTCAGTTCTTGATTTGAGATGAGCTATACACACCTTTATGGTGTGAGCCTTCAGATCCAGACAAACAGTCTCTCAAAATAGGATACACAGGAAGTGAGTAGACACAGCAAAAACTGTCAAGTGACAGTTTCGCATTATGCTCTGTTGTTCTCTTCTTGGAGGATAAAAAAAAACATCCAGTCCTATTTCCGATATTGATAAACATTGAGTCTTTAAGTTCATGGACAATATTTGACAAGCTTGAAGTTTGAAGAAACAGATTAAATGAACTGTTGAAAGAGAACTGAACATTCATTATCAGGAAATAACTGTATTAAGCTGTACTCTGACCAGTAAATGCACAAATATAAAAGTGGTTTGCCTCATGTAGGCCAGTGCTAGGACGTGTCTGGGTGTGCTTTGGGTTTGCTCATATTCTTTTCAAAGTGATCTTCATCACAATTCTATCTATCTATCTATCTATCTATCTATCTATCTATCTATCTATCTATCTATCTATCTATCTATCTATCTGTCTATCTATATCTGTACCAATTAAGAATATCTGTCTACAGTGCATATGGATAAGGTCTAGACTTCTAAAAGATGCTTAAAGAAGTGGAGGGCACCAGAATTGAATTCCTGAGTGTTATAACGTTATAACACAGGGTGTGAATACTGATGGCCTTGTGGATATTTCAGTTTTTTATTTTTTATTAATTTGCAAAAACTTACCTACAGTTCTGTATTTTGCTGTCATTGTGGTGTACTGAGTGTAGATTGATGTGAGAATTGTAACTAAGGGTGAAACACTGAAAGGGGTGTGAATCATGTGAATATTGTGAATGCTTTCTGTATGCACTGTATACCACACTTGTTCCTTGGAGCAAGGCACTTAACCCTATAGGTTGCTCTCGGGAAACTGGCCCTGTAGTAATTGACAGTTGACAAAAAAGTAAGTTGCTTTGGATAAAAGCGTCTGCTAAATGCATAAACGTAAACTATGGACAGACAACTATAGATAACAATAATTAGTACATGTTGTACCTGGGATCCATAAAGATCCTCTATGGTAGGCTGAGCACAACCTAGCTCATTACAAGTTGAAAAAAGTTGGACTAATTAGCCCAATTAATCAATTGGGCTAATTAATAAATTGTATTCTTTAACTGTTTGAATGTACAGAGTGTCTGGATTTGTATTTGGTTTCCCCATTCCTTTGTCTCAGCACGTCACCTTCCAAGAGGACCAGTAGTTTCATGGGACACCAGCAAACTGTTCTTTATTATGTAGTGTCTCTTGTCTGCTTTTTGACTTATACTGCTTGTCAGAGTATTTCTTTTTTGACTAATACTGCTTGTCAAAGTAATTATTTTTTTATCTGGTTCTTTTGACGAGATTATTTGGTTACTCAAAAACATTTGAATTGCAGCAAAGTAGATTAGGCTATATGGCAATCATCAATCCTTTACTTTGAAAACAAATACTCAACAAGAATCCCACACACTTATAGCTCAGTGTTGAAAGGAAGAGTAGGTGGGGATTATTACCTCCGTCAAGGTTTGTTTGTTTCTTTCTTTGTTTGTTTGTCTGTCTGTTTGTGTACAAAATAACTCAATAAGTACTCCATGGGTTTCCATGAAATTTCGATTTTTGATTTTTAAATTTTGGTGGTGATTTGGAACACCGTCTGGAATCTGTATTGTGTCTGTGACCCCATATTGCCTTGGTGGAGGTCTGTGCTTGCCAGGTGCTTTTCTAGTTCAGGAATGTGACATTGTATATGTACGCTCAAAACAATGATGCCGTCAGCCATTCATATAAACACACCACTGGCTCTAAACTGTCTTTACTCCTAAAGCCACATAATGTGGGATTTAGGCGGATTAGCAACATGTTAAGGCTTTAATGACAAACAGCTGGGTCATGCTGAATGTCATCATGGTGGAGAGGCCCTGTAAAGTAATGACAGTGGAGAGGCACCATAAAGTAGGCTTATGAGGACTTCTGAGAAAGATCATTTTGTGATGGTAAAATATGTAGTCTCGGCCTACAATTCAGATTCCAAAACTTGATCTTAAAATACCTATGATGCAGGCTGCAGAGGAAGAAAACAAAATTACACAGTGACTCATCTTCTAAAACTGGGTATAGGCCCTATTTTTCTCTTCTGTTGCTGGCATTGTTTCACTTATATTGCAGAGAATGACAGGTTATTGTAGCATTTCCAACATGTGACTAAGTGTAGTCAGATACCAGGATCCAATGTAAAATGTACACATATCAATGCCACAATACTAGCTCAATACACAAGATAGGTGACACACCATTTCAAAATGTTCATAATGTTATTACAGTTATTATGGTCCCTCTCTAATACTATTGCCCAAAGCAACATACAAGAACAAGATCAATAACAACATATTAACTCCATCAAATACTATTAGTAATCTAACAAACTAAATAATCTCACCTAATAATAAAAGAAAACATGATCAGCCACACCAACACACAGCCTGGGCTACTGTGACACTGCAATGGAAAATATCAAAAAAACTTATCAGATGAGTTTGTTTAGTAAATTTGTTTGTCTCTTAACGTTGCTAGAGAAGTGGATGTTGAAAGAAATGTACTGTCTCTACAAATTAAAGCATGTAAGTCACACTTGACCGTTAGTCACACTAACCCACGTTATGCTCATGTCCGTGTGTATCTTGGTGAGAAATACAACTCCCTACCATCCTTGCGGTACTAATTTTGACAAGCGTCCAATCGGAGCGATGGCCGCTGTCACATGACTCTGAGTGAGCTCTTCCTACGGTACTGCAAAACAGACTTACGAATTCAGGAACGAAGAATCGTTGATTGTGGGTAAGTAAGTGTATGTTTGGCCTAAAAGTTAACACGAATCAGTTTAATGTGATGTCTTTAAGCGATTAGTCCACAGTATTTATGTCTGAAACTAGCTTTCCTGGAAATATAACAGTTAGAAAGCTGTCGCCCTGTTAGGCCCAAGCTATTTCCTGGTCCCCTTGCTAGTCCTGTGCACCAGCCCTGTTGGCTGTCCCAACTCTTGACGGATTAGACAGAAGTTGTAAAAGTTAGATTTTTGCACAATTGAAATTACAGTTTTATTGCGAGTATAACATTTGATGTTGTCATATACAATGACTCTATAATATGCTTTGAAATATCAGCTAGTTTGAGACGGAAACGGATTTTTCTTTTATTTTAATCGCTTGAAACATCCAAAGTTAGCTAGCTCCTACTGTGGTTTGGGACTTCTTCGTTGGACCAGGATAAGGGGAATCCTACCCCGAAATTGAACTGCTTGGTCGAATAAACTTACCAAAGGATGTCATGAGGGATGTTTATAGTCTACTTGCGACTTTTTGTCTAAGGAATAGCTGAGCTGAAGGTAACGCGTGTCCTTTATTATTATGCTACGCTTCGGTTGATTTTGCTACATCTTCTAACCACAGGTCGTTAATCAAGGAGAGACGTTATGATTAAATACTTAACGCTTGTAACTCATTCTTTGCTTAACGAAACAGGCAACTCTTGCGAATAGTTACCCCCAAATGTCGCTTGGTTTTCTAAATTTGCAGATCTCAGTGGAGAAGTGCTGCCAGGAATTTTAACAGTTAACCAGCTCACAGCTTTCTTCTACCAAACTGCTTTGAGTGCCAATAGTGTTTTCTTCGAGGTACACAAATTATGCTTCCTCTGTTCACGTGTGGGAATTTGGTTGGTCATGACTCAAAGGTTGGATGACTGGTTGTTGGAGTCGGGTCAGGGAAGCCCCCTTATGTTACAAGCTGCTCCAATTTTTATAAATAGCTTTGTGTCACTCATTCCATGGGTGGTAGGCCCATGTCTTCAGCCGTATCTGCTAATATCGTCTGTATAATTCAGCTGCTATGGGCATTTATTTTTAACCAAGTGCCACAGGCAGTCATACGGGCTGAACGCAGTTTGCGCGACACATATGTGGTCATAATTATAGGCGGTGGAGCTAAATTTAGAGTAACACCAGGTAAACGCAAATTATAAGTAAATTCTTGCCCTGTTGGTAGCTTACATGAACAATTCCTTATCGATGAATAATCATCAACCAACGTTATTGTAAAGCACGTTGTACTCTATCTATTAGTCGTGTATAACCTCTTATATCTGACCTGACAACTTATTGTGTGAATGTTTTGTAGTTTACTTAAACATTATACAACAAATGTTGTACAGTATTGCACAACACATTTCTGACTCTACCTCACTTCATTTTGTGTACTGAGAATTATTTTTCAGACTATATAAATAGCCTACTCTATGACAACAATTACAGTCAAAATGTGAAATACAGAAGAGGTGTTTGTGTGTTGAGTTGTCTTGTGTCTTAACCAGTGCCTACGGAAGAAGCACTCCCGGAGTTATGGCCTCGGCATCCATACCTGCATACAACTCCAGCCCAATCGAGAACAGCTCAAGCCAGAACGTAAGTCTATTACTGAACCATTCAGCTCCCCCTTCTATACACACACACACACACACACACACACACACACACACACACAGAGAGAGAGACACACCTGTCGTACACCTGTCGTACACCTGTACTGTATGTTCCAAATCACTACTTAAGGGTGCTGACTTGAGTGGCAGCAATTTCTCTGGTCTTAGTCTTACATCTTTTGTGTAGTTTTGTCTACATCACAACATGTCTTAAATTCCCCACGAGATAATAATATCTATCTATCTATCATTCTGTCTATCAATCATATGCTATACACCTGCCATCGTGGATTCATAAAACATAGACTAGGTGTGCTTTACCACTGCCTTCTCTCTTTGTGACTTGCATGTGGATTGTGTGTTAACTCCTTTTGTGAGGTTGCCTTGCATGGACGACTTTACTCCACTGGGATTCTCTTGGAAAAAGTTGTTACCTGTGTGTGTTCTCTGACCCAAACACCCTAGATGGATAGATTGGGCTAGTCAGCCTTGAACTAGATATGAAACATTTTGTCACCTCCAAAGATATCCCTTCAGTATCACCGTGACAACATCTGTCTATCATATCTAAATAACTGACTCAAAAAGCCTTTGTCCAGCTGGGTACCATTTTTGTGGGTACCACTGCCTCAACCCCCCTTCACCTGGCTCCCCCTTCTTTTCTTTGGAGCGGACCCAGTTTCCTGTGTCGTTTTCTCTGTGCTGCTGGTTTGCCTGTGACAAAGCTCCCAGTAGGGTAGCCCTTCTCCCTCAGGCTCATTAATAAATGAAGCCTATCGCTGACATCAATAGACCTGCCTTTCCTTATGGTGGTGAAAGGCAGCCTATAGGAGGCTAATGCTAAAGAAACTCGGCAGTTTAATGCCCTGTCATTCAGGGATCCCGACGGCTGCTTGCTATGCGACTGAAGTGAGTAATCGCTCGGCGTACTGTTCGCCGGCTCGTTCTCTTGTGGTTCTTCATCTTATCCAGGTTCAGAGTGAGTGGTTCTGTTTGTTGGAATACATTACTAGTAGGCCAAATCAAAAACATGTTGGTGATCTTATTGCTTGTGTCACTCAACCATTTCACTGTCATTACTGAGGTTACTGTAATGTTTCTAGATAAAACTTTCTGCTAAATTCCACTGAAGTCAGGTTGTTTGTGATGCTTTGGTGTTGGAACTATGTACAGTTGGGATAAGTTCTGTTCAGTGTGTTACAGTACCAAGGTCCAGAGCCAAATTACATCCAATTTGAAAGCGCATTAACATGTTACACAAACACAACTTTTTCTTTTTTAATTTGCACATTCCTGAACACCAGTCTTCCCAGGATAAACTTTGTGCCCAGTCGGGTTGCTAGGGAACCCTCGCCAGTGTGTGAGAGGGAGAGGAACTGTCAGGACGGCGTAATCAGATTTATACAGACACACACACACACACACACTCTCAGTAGCCAGCACTGGGCGCTAAAGCCTGGCTACATGCTGCGGCTGGCACAGAGAAGCTGAGCTGCTGGCTGCCTCGTTTGGTTTTGAGACCCAGTCGAGTGGACACCTCCTAGGAGAACCTACTTGGGTGCAGTCAAAGTGCTAGGCAACACAGATGCTGACTGACTGTATGGTCCCCGTATTAGCGTCCCTTGAGTGGCCCCCCCGCACTCTGCAGGAACTTATGTGGCACGCTGCTCCGTAGAAACTGGCCGCTGCCGCCTCCTCAGGACAAAAGCACTTGCCATCAAAGGTTAGCTAAAACAGCAAGCTAAAACAAATATTTTCCACTTAAACTCAAATGTAGTCATACCAACATAGGCATCCTTCATCAGCGTGTGGTTGAGACACTACTTCTCGTTCAGCACTTTTCGTTGGCAGTGCCAAGACAAGTGGAGAAGCTGTCTGTGTCATCGTCTGGTGCCCAGCCCAGTCTGGCCTGGCAATGCCAAGCATGAGGTACCACATATTCCTCCATTAGCCCATATTGGCCAATGCACCGACTTTGACAAAACTGTCTCTGACTGCTTGCATGTTCTCCTGTCTGTCTGACCTCCTGTGAGCCTAGAGACCAAGTGTATGCATTCCCCTCTGCATGTCACTGTTATTCAGGCCCCTTCTGCTCTCACTTCTCTTTTCAGGAGCAGTTTTTGTCTTTCAGACATTTTTTTTTTTCTCTCTCTCATTCACTCGTTCTGTTTCCCCACTCTCCTCACCTCAGCGTCTCTGTCCCACTTTCACTGCCCTGTCCTCTTCCTCATGCTGTACACACTCTCCACCCAGTAATGGCTTAGTTCTCCTTCTTCTTTGTCTCTCTAGGTGCCTCTGTCTATTTCTGTTTCTCCGTTCCTGCATTGAGTAGCCACATCTGTTTCTCTCCAATTCAGATTCTGAAAGAACATGCGTTATTATTGTCTGAACAAACATCGGCCATTTTGTAGGCCTACAGGGTTAGATGTTATTCATTCACCTCTGGCTCTTGGGATTGAATCCTGGCTGCCACCGTTGTGCCCTTGAGCAAGGCACTTAGCCCTAAGGTGCTCTAAGGGAGACTGGCCCTGATGTAATTGATAGTTGACAAATGTAAGTTGCTTTGGATAAAAGCGTCTGTTAAATGCATAAATGTAAATGTAAACCTACAGAAAGCCTGAGTCAGACCATTCCTTATGAAGCTGGACATTGTGCCTCTCTGCGGCTGGCCCCAGGACAGTGGGCGCCCAGTACTGAGCACTGTCCATTCACTCAATCTTTTCCTTTCTGACTCTATCTCTCCCTCTCTCTCTTTCTCTCTCTCTCTCTGGCTCCCTCTCTAGCACGCTCACATGCATATACACACACACGTGCACACATACACACACAGATACAGAGGGAGAGAGAGAGAGGGAGAGAGAGGGAGAGAGAGAGAGAGAGAGAATGGCACTTCATCCCACATTCCAGTTCAGTAACCTTCAGCTGGCAGCTGGAAAATCACCCCTGGGACGAGAGGGGGAGAGAGGGAGGGAGGGAGAGAGAGAGAGAGAGAGAGAGAGAGAGAGAGAGAGAGAGAGAGAGAGAGAGAGAGCAGGCCGGTACTGTCAGACAGAGTGTAACTTTCTCTTTTTCCATTCTTTCACTCTTCACTGCCTCTCTCTCCCTCCCTCACTCTCTCTCTGACTCTCTCTTTTCCTCCCTCTCTCTTTCTCTCTCTCTCTCCCTTTCTCCCTCTCTCTCCCTTGATCATTGTTTCCTTATTCCCCCTTGACTGCGGCCTTCTTCTGTGCTTCACCTTCCTTTTTTTCTCTCATCCCTTCTCAACATCGCACCCCCCTCCCCTCTTCCTTTCTTCTCCTCTTTACCTTCCTCTCTCTCTCTCTGTTTCTCTCTTGCTGGTTTTCTCTCTCTGTCTCTGTTTCTCTCTCTGTCTCTGTTTCTCTCTCTCTCTGTTTCTCTGTCTCTCTTTTATGCACTCTCTTTCCTCTCGCTCTCTCTCATTATCTTTACTCTCTGGTGTGACCTCTCTCTCTCTCTTTCTCTCACACACACACTATCTTTTCTCTCTGGAGTGGTGTGGTCTGTGTTTCCTGTGAGAATATACCTGCCTGTAGGTTAGTCAGCACAGTGAGAGCCACTTCCTCAGTGTGTGTGTGTGTGTGTGTGTGTGTGTGTTTGTACGTGCACATGTACATAAGTGTCTATGACTGGTTGCTGGCTGGCTTAGTTCGGCAAGCTCGAGGCAACGAGACTAGCAGTTCTGTGGCCAGGCCTGTTCCACAAGTTCTCATTCACACACACAAACACACACACACACACACACACACACACACCGCTGGATGCATGGCTTGTTTTGGAAATGGGAATGCCAGCTGTTTGTGTGTATGTGTGTGTGTGTGTTTAAGAGAAAGAGAGAGAGATTTACTACTGAGGAAGCCTTTTGCTCATCTGCAAAGGAATGCATAGGAATATGCCTGTGAGGTTGCATGCACTTTGTGTGTTGTGTGTATTAAACCATTATCAGTGGTGTGTGTGTGTGTGTGTGAGTGTGAGCACACACTTGTGTGATTGTGAGCATTCCTGTTGATACCAATGTTAGCACATTTGCTATTGTTCCTTTGTGTTTTTTGTTGTGCTCACTCACCCATGTCTAAGTAGTTGTGTCTGTGTTTGTTTGCAGGCATCCAGTGAAAGTCTGAAGATGGAGCCGCTGGCTGACGTGACGCTGTTGCCAGGCGAGGAGAGGGTGATTGGTGAGTTCCTGTGTGCATGGCGACTGCATCAGCATCAGTTTGATTTTATCTGTGGAGCAAACAGACCAGAGCTCCACCTGTGAGCTCTTCTTTCTCCCCCTGGCTTGTGAGAGGACCAATGTGACTTTCCTTAGTCTCTACCACCTGCCGTTCCGGAGTTATGGTCAAATATATATTTAAGTGAATATTTCAGCATTTTTTCAAAAAGTCCTCAGTAGGATTTTCACCAAAGGTCCCACATTGTACAGTATAGTAGACCTTCCTGAGTGGAATGTCTTTTTAGTATCATGGCCTACAACATACACACCAGTACTGTTGTGTCAATAGACTTCTTTTATCAACCCTGTTGACATTACCTATGCTTGTATGCTATCACATCAATTTCCATCGCTAATCTTGTGTGGTGTTGCTTACACTAAAACTCTTTGGTCCCACCACTGTCTTTCCATACCTGAGCTGTTATTACATCATCAGGTGAATGAATTACATGACTTGTGTGCGCATGTGTGTGTGCATGCGTGTTTGTGTGTGTGTGTGATGCAACCAATCCAACATTCTGTGCCACCTGCCATGCCATGAGACTGTATTCCCTGTTCCCCCAGTCCTAGCTGGCCCTTTAGCCTTTTAAAGGCAATGTGTTGTGCTCAGGCTGCAGATGACCTGAAGAATGCCTGTGTTTGGTGTAAATAATGCAGGGTCCCACTGCCACAACTCCAGTGCCCTCTCTGCCCCTGGGGTGCTAATTTTAGTAAAGACCCCCCCCCACCCACCCACCGACCCCCTCTCCTGTCTTTGTGCCTGTCACTCAGGACAGGCGCCCCAATGTGGTGTGGTGCTCCAGCACCCAGCTGGCATCTGTGGTTAAAGCACACGGGCAAAATATGGGTGCAGTTGTCGTTGTTTCTTTGTGAAGAGTAGGGGAGAGGAGAGGGAAGATATGGCCATACCCATACCCATAGATAAGCTAGTGAAATTATTATTTCACGATTGAATTATTAAGTTGTGTGTGTGTGTGTGTATCAGAAATCAGGCAGGAGAGAGAGAGATTAATAAATAGGCATTTTACTCATTAAACTCAAAGATGAAGGAGTGGAAGAAGTGATGAGGCAGACGAGTGAAAGGCGGACAGGTGGCAGTTGGCAGACGGAACAATGAAGCAAAATAATCAGAGAGAATGAAAACAAACGGACTGAGAAAGAATGAATTACAGTATGCACTCTGTTGGAAACGTTATTTCCTGTTGCAATCTTGGTAACAGCATGTAATATTTAAAAGATCTCTGTATGTGTGTGTGTGCGTGTGTATGTGTGCGTGTGTGTGTGAGTGTGTGCGTGCGTAGTTGTGGAAGTGACAGGCTCTTATTGTAGCATAAATAGCTAATGAGAGAAAAGGCCGACAGCACTTTGAGAGACTGGTGAGAGAGAAGGTCCCTTAAAAGATTCAGAGAGATTTAACTTCACCAATACATCAACAGCACAGAAAAGAGCACATGAAAGGGGACAGCGGTGACTAAGTCCACTGTTTAAATTCTTGTGAATATCAGTTAAGGCTGCATGATAAATCGTTAAATGAAATGCGATTTCGATTCATACCTTCATACGTTCTCATCTCTCAGTTTTTTCTTTATCTTATTTTACGTGCTGCATCACAAAAAAATGCTATTATTTCTTTGTCGCCCGCAAGCATTGCAGTGAGTGCTTTCTACCTCAACCAATGACAAGTCGACCTTTCTGTCACATGGTTTAGTGTAGCAGCAAGCCGACACTTACTGACTGAGTTTTCAAAACAGTGCAGTGATGAGTGACTACAAGATGGTTTTGGGAATTGGAAACTGCATTAAGGAGCAAAATAGACTGCAAGATGAATGATGAAATCCCGGTAATGGTGAAGAGAATCACCCAACTGCCCAAACCGAACCAGTTCTCTGAGCATGTGTAAATTAAGTACATGCCTTTTGAACCAGCGGCTGCAGACAGCAGCAAAGGGACAGACTTTACCACACTGTCACCTATGACTGTATGAAGATGACTCCTCCACCCAATTGCATATATCCTTACTGCATTCTTTCCTTCTTTTTGAAAAAGTTACCTCCATATTGTTGGTGGATTGATTGTTTGGGTTTCTAACCCAACAGACAAATGTTGATTTTAGTAGACCGCCTAGGTTTGCAAAATAGCAGTCAATAGACACGTAGGTTATGGCTATAGTCTATAGGCATACACATTATCTAGCTGTGTGCGTCTTCAGGGACAGACGTGTTTTGCCAAAAAGCACATAAAAGATGTCTAAGAAAAAAAACGGTACGAAACGAAATCTCATAAGGACATTAGGGTGTGCACATTTGGGACAAGACTTTCATGGTGGATAATGCACTTCTGTGTGGGGACTCTTTTGCCTTAAAGAGAATGAACGTTCTGCATTCTCATCTGAGGCCGCAATGTAGCACTCACCTAATTAAAACCCCTGGTTAGGCTATCTATATTGTTGTGTGGCACGATCAGTGGATACTTTACAGTTTTTAGGGCAAAAATAATTCTGGGCCTAAAATCAAATAAGCATTTCAGTTTGTTAAAAAAATGTGCAGAGAATCATGATCTTGTCAAGAACAGCGCGATTCACATTTTTCCCGAATGGTTCAGCCCTGATATCAGTGCAGTGAATTTAAATGACTGGTTGTATTGTACAGTCGTTTAGGTCAGTTGGATATTGTGGATGGGCTTGTTTGTGTTTTTCTTTAAGATGAGGCCTTTAGGATTTGGAGTCAGAGGGGTTGCTGACTGTGACATACCCTGACCTTTGACCTTGACACACACTCACTCTCTCTCTCTCTCTCTCTCTCATTTGTTTTCCCACTCATCTTCTGTCTTCCTCTTGTCTGTTTCTCTCTCTCTCTCTCGCTCTCTCTCTTTCCCTTGCCTCCCATTTGCTCTCTCCTGCTCCCGCAGACAAAGACATCATTTACATCTGCCCTTACAATGGCCCACTGAAGGGCAAAGTCTTCATCACAAACTACAGACTGTACTTCAAAAGCGATGGGGTAAGTCAATGTCTCTGCTCTTTTTTCTTTGTTTGTCTTTCTTTTTTATTTTTAAGGAAGAGGTTGGGAAATCAGAAAATGGGGTTGTGGGTAAGTAAAAAAAAACCTCAGAGGAGGATGTGGCAGATGGGTTGCTATGACCACCAAGGGCTTGTGTGACAAATATAAACAGTGTTAGAAATCAACAGACTAGCAAATGAATCTGCTCGCTACACTGAAAGGTGTTTTCTATTGACTGCTCTACCAACACCCAGACCAGGGGGCATTTACTTACTACTCACCTACTCAGGATTTTCTGTGGAGGGGCTAAAGAGCTAAAGATCTAAACTTTAAACCAAGTTCCCTCCTGCATCAAAGTAAAGTTATGTGTCCAGACTCTTTGAAGCAAAAGAGGAGAACGAAGGAATTTGGAACACCATAAACCAAAAAGCCGCCCAACGGCTGAAGCTAACGGAACAGTACTGTACATATGCAGACACACACATTTAGACTTATACACTTAACTCAGTGGTGAACACCTAGAAAGCCTGGCTCAGTTTACAGTTGTTACACCACAGCTCAGGTGTTAGAGAATGTTTTGTATGACGTAATTCTCTAAATGGGAGTTTGTCTTTCTCCAATAGTGGAGTTTCTGTCCTCTTACAACCTCCAACTGGCTGGCACAAAGATTCTAGTCAACAACCCAACAATGGGTATTCAGCACCAAAAGTGTTATTTTTAGAGCTCAATTCCAAGGAGAAAGATCAGGCTCTTGAGAAATAAGATGAGTGAGTGAGATGATTAACCCTAATGTGTGGTGTGCTTTAGGACCATGTTGCAGTCCTGGATGTCGCACTTGGGGCAATCAGTCGGGTGGAAAAAATGGGCGGGGCCACCAGTCGAGGGGAAAACTCTTATGGCCTGGACATCACCTGCAAGGTAAAAAATGTGTTTGTGTCATCCTTGATGGAAAAAGTCCTTACACACACTCACATACACACACCTCTGGTGAACATTCAGTATTTGATAGTAATAATATATTTGCATCATGAGTCAGTTAATGAATACAAACGGGATCCCTTCAGTGCCACAGAAACAGAGCACTAGACTAAAGAATTTCACTGAATCGCTGAATATTCCTGTATGCTCAGTACAAAACCTACCCAAAACACCTGAAGAGATGACTTTCCTCCTTGGTTTATACTGCTTGTAAACCTCTTGGATTAGCTGTGGTTAGATGATTAATGCTGTGACGTGTGTGTGTGTGGGGGGGGGGGCAGGACATGAGGAATTTGAGGTTTGCTCTGAAGCAGGAGGGTCACAGTAGAAGAGACATCTTCGAGATTCTCTTCAGATACGCCTTTCCTCTCTCCCACGGTCTGGTAAGTTTGTGTGTGTGTGTGTGTGTGTGTGTGTACGTACATCGTGATGGAAGGAGAGGAGAAGGAGAGTGAGTGTGTTTGTCCAATGATTATTAATGTTATAACTAAATATGGTCATTATGCATTTGACTGTGTGTGTGTGCGTGCACGAGCGCAAGCGTTTGTGGGTGTGGCCATGTACATTTTTGTGTTCTCATGTGTGACATCCGTCCCCATCTCTTTGTATCTTTTTCTCCCTCCTGTTTAGCCTCTGTTTGCGTTCCTCAGTCAGGAGAAATATGATGAGAACGGCTGGCTCGTTTACAAACCCATGGAGGAGTACAGGAGGCAGGTGTGTGTGCGTGTGCGCACGCATGTTTTTGTGCGTGTGTGTGTGAAATATGAGAACGGCTGGGTTGTTTACAGACATATTGAGGAGTACAGGAGGCGTGTGTGTGTTTGTTTGTTTGTGTTTGTGTTGATGGTCAATCAGAACGCAAGTTAATCAGCCATGTAAGTGCACACAAAGCAACATGTGTGGGCCTGTAACACTGTTATTACTGTAGTCACACTCAAGGTGTTTCACACGGGTGCACATAGTTAGTTGTCAAAAGCAATCTCAAGCAGTTCTCAGATTAGGAGCTATCTTTAGCTATGTCATGATTACAAGATCACAGAAAATAATGTTGATTCTGAAAAAAAAAACAACAGTGTTCATGGATTATTTTAACGAGTTGAGATGATGAACAGTGAAAGGAGAAATCCAGTGTGAATCGATTCATATTCCTGTTGTTTGATATTGCTCAGAGCTGTCACTAGGTATGAGAACAAGAGAATTTGATGCATTATAGACCCGTTTTGCGAAACAGCAGTTAACGATAACTGATGGGGGCACAGGAAACTAAACGGAAACAAATATTGCTGTACCCCTATCAGTTAGCGTTAGCTGCTGTTTCGCATATTCATATATTTGACATCTATATGAATCAAGTCTCCACAATGCATCATAGATCGTAGACCTATGATTGGGTGATGATTAAAATGACCAATATCTTCACCATTGATCATAGATCATAGATCTATGATTGGGTGATTAAAATGACTAAAATGAATATCTTCACCATTTTGTTCTTCTCCATCCATTGATTTCCCAGGGCCTTCCCACTGACAAGTGGCGTGTCTCTTTCATCAACGAAGACTACAAACTGTGCGACACGTACCCCACCATCCTGGTGGTGCCCTTCAAGGCCACAGAGGACGATTTGCAGAAGGTGGCCACCTTCCGATCACGCTGCCGCATACCTGTAAGTCCACCAGGAGAGGTTTAGGACCTTCTCCAGATGAGTTATAGACCAGTTGGTAAGTCCACCAGGAGAGGTTTAGGACCTTCTCCAGATGAGTTATAGACCAGTTGGTAAGTCTACCAGGAGGGGGATTAGAGCCTTCTCCAGATGAGTCATAGACCAGTTGGTAAATCCACCAGGAGAGGATTAGGGCCTTCTCCAGATGAGTTATGGACCAGTTGGTAAGTCCACCAGGAGGGGATTAGAGCCTTCTCCAGATGAGTTATAGACCAGTTGGTAGTTCACTGGAGGTAAAGCTGTAGAAGGTGACCACCTTCCGATCGCGCTGGAGCATACCTGTAAGTCCACCAGGAGAGGATTAGAGCCTTCTTCAGATGAGTTATAGGCCAGTTGGAAATTCACTGGAGGTAAAGCTGTTGAAGGTGGCCACAATCCGTACAAGTGGACTTGCATGCCTGTAAGTCCACTAGGAGAGGTTTAGGACCTTCTCCAGATGAGTTATAGACAAGTTAGTAATTCACTGGAGGTAAAGCTGACACATACCTGTAAGTCCACCAGGAGAGGATTAGGACCTTCTCCAGATAAGTTGTAGACCAGTTGGTAATTCACTGAAGGTAGAGATGTTTTTTGTGTCGACATGTTGACAGTGCTTAGCACAAACCAGTGCCTTAAAGGTTCAGTAAGAGTTTAATACAGTGGGGTACTTCTCATGACTAGATCCAAAGTAAATATTGGACCATTTGAAAAAAGGTGAAAACAAATGAAATGAATGTATTTGGTAAAGAAACATTAAGGATGAACAAACCTGTACTGTTTGGCCTGCCTGAAAACCCACTCTGAGATTCAATACCTTCCATCAAAAAGGTACTGTCATGGATCAACAAGGAGAACCAGGCGGTAATCGTTCGTTGCAGCCAGCCCCTGGTGGGCATGAGTGGGAAACGCAACAAAGATGACGAGCGCTACCTGGAGATGATCCGTGAGGCCAACGGCACCACCAAGCTCACCATTTACGACGCCCGGCCCAATGTCAATGCAGTTGCAAACAAGGTCAGAATAAGACACTCCGATGGTACAGTCACCTTAAGGTGTCTCTCGCCGGTACCTATATTTGTGTGTGTGTGTGTTCTTGTGTATGTGTGTTTGTGTGTTTTAGAGTGACAAGGGTTGCAGATCTCTACTTCTCTTCTCTCTTGTGTTGTGTTCTCTTTCTGTGTCGTGTCTGTAGGTGTGTGGGTTTTGCCTGCTTGACTGGTTACTGATGTCAGCAGAGGTAACTGAGGTAGAGTTACTGGAAAGTCTCCTGGAGCACTGGGGAATGAACACTGTGTGTCTGTGTGTGTGTGTGTTGCAATCACAATAAAGCTGCCTGCGGTCTGACAGCACTTGCTAATTAGACTTTACTTAAGGTTGCAGTGGAGTTGCGCCAGAGTTCCATAGAGAAAAAAGAACTATTTAGTTCTGCACAAAAAAAAACATTTTCAGGAACTACAAGCTTCTTTGCACGTTATGTTTTACAACTAATACTTAGTCATTTCTCTAATCGGTGTGTAACTTTGTGAGGACTGTGGTAGAGGTCCTCTTTATCACAGTCTTATGAATGTGTGTGTGTGTACGTGCTGAATCTCAATGCCATGTGCTGCCATGTTATTTTGACCTGTCTGACCTTTGACCCTTATTCTCTCCCACTCCTACTACCCTGACCCTCCTCTCCAGGCGACAGGCGGGGGCTATGAGGGGGACGACGCCTATCAGAACGCGGAGCTGGTCTTCCTGGACATTCATAACATCCATGTGATGCGCGAGTCCCTCAAAAAGCTCAAGGACATCGTCTACCCTAACGTGGAGGAGGCCCATTGGCTGTCCAGCTTAGAGTCCACCCACTGGCTGGAACACATAAAGGTACTCAAAACGTCAGTCAGCTTCATCAGCTCGCTTTTCGGCAACTCACGTAATGTCTCGTAATGTGTGGTAACCTGGGAATCATGCAGATCATGCAGATGCAGATTTTTGGGTTAATGGGATGGAGATTAATAAAGTCTCCAAATCACATTTTTTCTGAAGTCTGTCTTGTTAATATTTGTCCAAAAGATTGATAGATGACAGCACAGTGTTAGATTGCATGTGATCATGTGAATTGACTGTGAACACATTAAGATAGTTAAAAAATCAAAGTTAACTTTATTATCCGAGGGAGCAAAATTCAGAAGGTCAAAGTTCAGATGCAGACAAAAACCTGAAACAGGTAAAGCATGCCTATTTGATCAGGAACAGCCTGCAATTCTAACTGTGTACTCTTGATCACATTTGAAAATCACTTTTTATAGCCATCTAAATGTTCATTCTGTGTGCTAGGAAGAAATCACTAGATGGGTAAATAAACACCTCTGGATTAGACAGTGATGTTTGAGTGGCTGTTGAAGACTATAGCAAGCATCTTAGTTTTAGTCAGCAGAAAAGCTTTTAAAGGCAATTTTCAGGTTAGTCAAATAGGTAATTTGTTGTCTTGGGATCACTAAATTCCCTTTTCTCTTCTCTTCTCTTCTTTTTTTTCTCCTCTCCTCTTTTCTGTGCTAGTTGGTGTTGTCAGGGGCTATTCAGGTGGCTGACAAAGTGTCCTCGGGCAACTCAGTGGTGGTGCACTGCAGTGACGGGTGGGATCGCACGGCCCAGCTCACCTCCCTGGCCATGCTGATGCTGGACAGCCACTACCGCACCCTCAGAGGCTTCCAGGTGCTGCTGGAGAAGGAGTGGATCAGCTTTGGGCACAAGTTCGCCTCGGTCAGTGTGTGTGTGTGTGCATTTGACAGACTTGGAAGGAACACTTGCATTTTAAATATCTGTATGATCTGAGATAAATAATGCATCTATCTGTTCATGGAGAGAACTGAAATTAGTTCAGGAGTGGATCAGCTTCGGACACAAGTTCGCCTCGGTCAGTGTGTGTGTGTGTGTGTGTGTGTGTGTGTGTGTGTGTGTGTGTGTGTGTGTGTGTGTGTGTGCGTGCGCGTGCGCATGCACATTGGAGGGGGTCACAGCAGTTTGTTCAAGTTTTTATTCTTTCTGTATATTTGAGTCAGTAGTAATTAATATCATATCCATTATAAATGTATATTGGCTGCTGAAATCTGAACTAAATATGCTTATGCAGTTCAGTCAGGCCCCGTATCTGTTTGGTTAATGAATAGTGAAGGCAAAGGGAAGGATCGTACAATGGTGACTTCCTCCTGAAATACATGTCGAGTGTAACATACGGCATCATCTAGCGTTTTAAGAAGGAATTCACTGTTATGCAGTGGCTTTAAATTCAGGCTTTTGTGACCCAGTATCTCAATTTGAGATAGCCATCATCTCTCACGTCTTTGAGATGGGATCAATTAATGTAGATCAAAATGTTGGTTGAATCTGTTGGTTGAATCTTGTTATGGATTACGGTTATGGATGTTCAGACCTCCTCTGATCATTCTGTGAGAGGTAAAAGCCCATTTCTGATTGGTTCCCTACCTCTGGAATTGAACAAAGTTCAAATCCAGTAGGCCTGGTGGCCATGCTGAGCTGCGGAGTGATATCAAATTGCTAGCAGATCAGGATGGGTTTTCCCAGGCTAGTTGCTCCATGTAGAATATATGAGTTGGTCCCAAGAACTAAGTTGATTTTAGCCAAATTTAGCTTGGGCTTTATCAGGTTACTGTTAGATAGCTTGTTGTTTTTTGTTATTGTTGTGTAAAATCTTCATTTGTTTGAGTCACAATGTGCTGATAAGCTGTTTTAGTTTTAGACAGACTTGGAACCTCCCAATACAGTGGTATCTCGGATGCATTATTGCAGAATCTAGTTATATCATTCACATTTATCCTGAATAGGTTCTGTTAAATTCTTATTCTTTGTGTGTGTGTGTGTGTGTGTGTGTGTGTGTGTGTGTGTGTGTATCCGTGTCCCTGTATTCATGCTTGTGCTTCTCCAGAGAATTGGCCATGGAGACAAAAACCATGCAGACCAGGACCGGTCGCCCATCTTCTTGCAGTTCATTGACTGTGTGTGGCAGATGACCAAACAGGTACATGTCATGTCACATGACCACCCTCCCTTTTATCTACCCTCAGTCTTCCATGATGCACTTGTCCCACTCTACTCTTTCTCTGTTTCTCTTAAGCATAAATGTAGAAATTTTAAAAAACAGAGCTAACAAATTGTACTGTACAGTGTCCTGGGCGCTGCATGAGAGCGGTTCCAATATGGCCATGGCGTTTGAATTCCATTGGCTTGTTAGTTGATGGGGCGGTAACAATGGGTTAATGGTTTCACTTATTGTTTTGAGATCAATGGTTTGGTTGTTCCTTCCATGCTTTATTGCTACTTGCTACTTGCTGAAGCTGACTTCATAAGGTGAGGCACCAACAGCACCAGGGCTATTGATGTGGTACTCATCCTGATTACATACACACCTGTATCATCTGGACAGTCAGTTAAAGGAAGGAGTGTGGTACAACGTGTTATTCCAGATTGCTATCTAGGAATAGCAATCAGTTTGACGCAATGCGTTATTCCAAAATGTCTCAGAATAACGTGTTATTGCAGAATGTCTTGTTCTAATTCCTACCGACAGCACTCAGCAACCTCGAACAACAGGGTTGTAGGTTAATTGACTCTGAACTTATTCTTGATTTTCGGTAGAAATCTAAAGTATATACACTAGATTATGTAAATACTATGGAAATCAATAAATCTATCTTAAAAAAAAAGAATGACATGCAGAACTGTAACAGCATTGACTGATTGCATAACCAGTGAACTGTGCCACCACTTGAAACTGTCGTGGATGCTTGCATCATTGGCCTATGTAGAGCCATACTGGCCCGATTTTAAAGTGCATACTTCACTCCCCAAACTGTGAGTTTCCAGCCCATGGAGGGCCTCAAGGCCTGTGTTTTCTTAAATAGTCCTAAATTCAACCCCCCAACCCTCTTGGGCAAACTAATCCAACAAATTGTTTGTAGTCTCCAAGAAGGCCAAATCACCAAATTGGAACCCAAAAGCGTTTTCTTGCCAAAGTGTTTTGATAGGCATGTCATGGAATTTCTCTGTACGTGCTATTGATTCTGTGTCCATTTCATAATGCTTGCTTGACATGTGAACATTGTGAATTACAGCCCTGTAGTATTTGGTCACAGAGTGCTGTCTGTAGGAAAAAGGAGAAAATGTGACATAACAGACCAAATAACAAACTGGCAGCTAACGTTAACTAGCATAAGGAAATTTAACTGAAAGTGAGTTTCTTTCAGTGCCTGCCTCATTCAGTTAGTGTTAGCTGCCGGTTAGCTATGAAATTTTCTCATTCTTTTTCCTTCTAACAGCACTCTGTGACCAAGAGTGACAGGGCTATGGATTGATAGACAACAGATTTCTCCTGCAATGCTATGCACAGTTCAGACCTGGGGGCATGTGTGTCCTGCAGTCACTGTGTCACCTCGAGGTCTAAACTCCAAATTAGAAAATATAGAACATGCCCTTGTGATTTGACTTAACAAGTTCCTTGGGGTCAGTGGAGAATGTGGTGTGGTCAGAGGGGTTCTGCTCATTGAGCCTGTGTCTTATATGAGGGACCTTTGACCTTTTCTCTCTATGCATCTTAAATGTAGCACCACACATGGTGACATGTTGTTTAGTCTCACTATATACAGTGCATGTGGTTGAAATGACAATAAAACCCACCTTGACTTGACCTCTGCGTTCCAGTTCCCCACAGCGTTCGAGTTCAATGAGCGCCTGCTGATGGTCATCCTGGATCACCTGTTTAGCTGTCGCTTCGGCACCTTCCTCTACAACTGCGAGAGTGTCCGCGACAGCAATGTGAGCACCACACAAACACACACACACACACACACACGTGCAAACACTCTTTTGCTTTCTCTGGTTCTTTTTCTCTTTTAGCACTCATGGAACCCCGAGAGCATTTGCAACCTAGCAGCAGGTTTCACACATATGCACATGACAAATCAAGCGTGCCCCTCACCCCCATACTCAAATACACATGTAATGTTCACACATGGTAAAGACGCTTAGATAAACCACCGGCCTCTTCAGCCTGCAGTCTATGAACCACTAAACACAGAAGTGAAGAGAGCAGTGGAAGTTTAGGTGTGAGTTTGTGTTATTTATGTTTCAGCTGCTGCAGTAACGGAAGCAAACACAAACAAAAAGAAAAACACATCATCACACCTTTTTCTGAAAGACTGATACTTGCAGGATGTTTATTGTACATAAAAATGATGTAAAGCTTATGTCTACTACAGGTGACAGTACTCTCACTCAAGGCCTGTTCATACCAAGAACACTGGCTGTAATGGCTAACCGTTTGTTGTCCTCATCTTTTTGCCTGCCTCTCTTTCTCTCTCTCTTTCTTTCTTTTTCTCCTTCTTTCTTTCGCTCTCTCTCTCTCTCTCTGCCCCAACTCTGTCATTTTGGGTTATGTACCGTCTCCTTCCCTCAATCTCCCCCTTCTCACTCTCTCTCTCCCCCTCTCCCTCTCCCTCTCTCTCTCTCTCTCTCTCCCTCTCCCTCTCTCTCTCTTCCATTCTGTTCTGATATTGTGAAGTAGAGCATGAACAGAATGCTTGAGTGACTCAGTCCTAGCGCAGGGTAGCTCACTGGGAGCACACACACACACACACACACACACACACACACACACACACCTTGCTCTTTCACTTATTCTCTCTCTCTCAAATACACACATGGTAATATTTCTTGTAGTGCCCCTGGTGATAAACTAGCCATGACATTTACTGGTCTGTAAAGTGTCCAGTCAGGCTCTCATTGGGAAACAGAGGATAATTCCCAGTATGTATTTCAGCAGATTTGCACTGTGTGTAGATGCATTATGTCATTCAGTGGACTGATCTGGAGTACTGTGGACCTCATGGGAACCTTAACATTCTTAATAGAAGATCTACAAGTTATTTTGGGCCTCTTTTCTCTCTCTCTCTCTCTCTCTCTCTCTCTCCCTCCCCTTCTCTTTCCTCCTCTCTCCTCTCGCTTTCATTCTTTCTGTGTCTCCCTGCAAAAGCAGTTCTATATACATTCAGTTGCAATATTTTTAAAAATATATTTCTTTGCTGTTGTGTAAAAATCCCCCAGCCTCAAATATGTATGTGATTAAGATGTGATCTATATGCTACGCTGGCCTTTTCCCACCTTCCCTATCTCTCTCTTTCTTTCTTTCTCTCTATCTTTCTTTCTCCCTCTCTCCCTCCCACCCCCCTCCATTTCTTCATCTCTAATCACATTTCTACTCAACGCTTCATTATCCCCCTCCCCTTCTTCCCATTCCTCCCTGCAGAACCTGCGAACAAAGACCGTGTCCCTGTGGTCCCTGGTCAACAGCGACACCTCGTGCTTCATCAACCCCTTCTACACGGAGGAGTCCAGCCGCGTGCTCTACCCTGTGGCCAGCATGCGCCACCTAGAGCTCTGGGTGACTTACTACATCCGTTGGAACCCTCGCATTCGGCAGCAGGTGTGTGTTTGACTGTTGACAACTGTCTTTACTGGTCTCTGTGTGTTGATATTTGTTGAGTGACCACCAGACTCCCTGATGTTTGTGTAGTGTTCACACTGCAACGTTGCAACGTAATTTTAACATTCCTCAATAACCTCCGTCAGCCATAGTCGTCGTTAGAATCCAAAATGTTCTGCTCAGGTCATTGGTGAAAAGGGGGATGCATTTGTCATCTAGGCCTGTTTTGTTCTCTTGTCTGTCCCGGTCCTCTACTTGATAAACATAATCTGCATGGAACACTGACGTAGCTTAACATGATTCAGTGTTTATGTTTATGTTTATGTTTATGTTTATGCATGGCTTTACTTGGGCTATTGTGTGTGTTCATGTTGTGTTTATATGCATGTCCATCTGTAGGAGTGTGTGTGTGTGTGTGTGTGTAGATGTTCTCTGGTGTGTGTGTGTGTGTGTGTGTGTGTGTGTGTAGATGTTCTCTGGTGTGTGTGTGTGTGTGTGTGTGTGTGTGTTGTTGCTTCCTGCCCCCCACTCTGACTCAGCGGGGCAGAAAATCCTCTTTCCTCTGGTTTAATTGCGTCCCCACTGCCATAGCAGCCAGCTGCCGCTCACCGCTGCCTTATCTCCACAGCAGGCCCGCCTGTACACACACACACACACACACACATATACATATACACATGCCACACATGCATGGCACAAAAACACACACACACACACAGAAATTTTCTCTCACACTCATACACACACTTTGTTTTTTATGTATGTGTGCCTCTAACACACACACACACACACACACACACACACACACGCACACACAGACACACAGTACACACACACAAATGCACACACATACATGCATTTACACACAAACACATCACTTTCTCTCATGCACATTCTCACTCTCTTTTTCAATTATACACACAAGTAAACGCACACACACACACAGGTTCAGTCTCTCTCTTTCTCTCCATAGAAACCCAGACGCTCAGACGGCAAGTTATTCCTGTGATTTATTTACGAGCAAATTCGTTTTCTGCCAGCCAGTTGGTCTGTTAGCTCATGAACTTCACCCACGCCTACACCTATGCTTATAAAGTGCTGATTTCAAAACTTTATGGAATTATAGGCACTGAACAATTGAGAAATCCTTCCACTGTATCCAAAACAATGTCTGAGAATATTTACAAAGCTTGTACTGTGTACTAGCATGTTGCTAACTACAGTGGGTAGCAAGCAAAGCATACAGTGGGTAGCAAGAGGCCAAAACGAAACGAGCCGACCAATCTCAGACTCCCTCTATATGTGGCGTCTGCGTCGTTTCGACGGACAGTTAGGACATTGGGGAGGTATTCATCAGCCCTTGGAGAGCATGTTTGAGCGGGCCTGCGTGTTTGTGTGTGTGCGTGCGTGTGTGTCTGCATATTGACGGAGTGGGACAAGTATAAATTAAGCTTAAGGAACAGGCCTCGAGTGACGGCTCTGCCGAGGTTGACTCAAGCTCTCTGCTGCCATCTAGGGGATAGGATTTTACTGTGCCAAAACAACACAGGCTGCATAACTAATTACTGTGTGTGTTGGTGTGTGTATATGTATGCCTTCCTATTATCAGATGTCAGTGTGTGTGTGTGTGTGTGTGTGTGTGTGTGTGTGTGTGTGTGTGTGTACTGACTGTTGTATATTATGCTCTCATTATTTCGTGTTTTGTATTATCCTATGATGATGTACTCATTGTTTGCCTTTTTGCCTGTGTGTGTGTGTGTGTGTGTGTGTGTGTGTGTGTGTGTGTGTGTGTGTGTGTGTGTGTGTGTGTGTGTGTGTGTGTGTGTGTGTGTGTGTGTGTCTTTGTCCCTGCCCTCAGCAGCAGAGTCCAGTAGAGCAGCGCTACAGGGAGCTGTTGGCCCTGCGGGACCAGTACATGAAGAAGCTCCAGGAGCTTCAACTGTCCGACTCCTCCTCTTCCACTCACCTGTCCAACAACTCCACTCCGGCGGCCGCCTCCCCCACGCAGCACATCACGCGCCTCCAGACGCCCTTCTGATCCCTCACACACACACACACACACACACACACTCTCTCTTACACTCTCACTCTCATTCGGCACGGGCAAAGGACATTTTTGTAAATAAGGATGGTGCGGTCACAGGAGTAGTAATAATGTGCATCTTTAGAAGTAATAATTACACTTATGCAATACAGTCACAGTACAGCCTTTTATCAGACTCTGCAGACAGGCCAGGGTGAAAAAGCCTTAATGAAGAGAGGATGATTTGTGGGATTGTTTTGTTTTTATTTTTGCATTTGTTTTTGTTTTTGCATGTGTGCCTGAGGTTCTGAGTAGGAGTATACAAATAGAAAAACATAAATAAATAACAATAAAGGGTAAACAAAAACACAAGGGTGAAAAAGTTAACAATGGCTTGATTCAAAATTGCCACCCTCCTTCCATAGCTGGTTTTAACCCATTTGGGCATTTTGTTGAAGTGTCTTCCGCCAGTTCTGAGTTCTGCCTGTAGAGGGCACTGCCGTGCAGGGAAAGTCATGTCCTGGAGTTGTGTTTTGCGATTGGCTGGGTATGTGTGTGTGCATCCTGGTGTTACCAGCATGCAAGCTGTAATGAGCAGGGAAAGGCGTTGTGAGTGTTTTTTTCTGAAATGCTTTCTGCATATTGGTGTGTGTCTCACAACCTTGTGATGCTGTAGAGGACACTGTTATGATTGTTGTGTTATACGCCTCTTTTCCATCAGATATTATCCAAGTGAATTGACTCTTTAAGTCAAATTATTTTTTAGCAAAATCAGAAAGGTCAATTTTTCCATTTACAGAACAGTTTCAGAAATTAAAATTAGGTGTTACAGCTATTTAATCAGTCTTCTATCACATATGTTGCACTAACCTTTTGATGTGTATCATTTTTGAACAAATTATTTTTTGATTGAAAAAGGGCTAGTCTTGGTTGAATTATTGAGAGTGGTTTAAGCATGAAAGATTCCAAAGGTTCCATCAGCTACATCATGATTCTGTTGTTGGACTCAATTCTGTTGTAATTGGACAGTCATGAAGGGCTAAGTTTCGGGAGAGGTTATTTGTCAAGAGCTCTTGTTCAAATAAAATCACTGTGTATTTTGGAGGTGCTGGCATTTTGAGAAGCCTTGTGGTTTTGACATGCTCAACTATGAGAGAGCCATTATCTTATTTCTTTGTGTGTAAAACATGGTTTTACCAACGGACACCTTTGCCCGTGTCCATTCCATCTGTTACGGACTATTTTGATGGTTCTCAGACCCTGTAAAGACTCCCGGTGGTGGTGGATGTGCTGTTTCCCAGAAAAAAAGAAAAAAAAAACAAAAACACCCATCCTCTCTGCAGAAGGACAATGACGTAAAACTGACGTTAATATTTTAAAGCTCTGCTCCCTAACCACTTGTGTAGAGGAGTAGAGACCACATGAAGGCTAAACGTAGAAATGAAGCTGGATGAAAAGGAAGTTGGGAGTTGAAAAGAAGTTTTTAAGTCTTTGGCGCACAAAGCCGTCTGCCTCACTTGCTAGATGTGGTGGTGATGATGATGATGATGATGATGTGACGCTTTAGATGGGGAGGTTAGAGGTCTTCGCTGAAGACTCTTTGGGATGCGCTTCTGTTGTTTATTAGTATGGTTATTGTAGTTGAGCAGAAGCAGGCTTGGTCAGGGGCTACTACTGCTTGCGAGTCCAGTTCCTGTGCCTTTTCTTGTGCCTGGGGTCTGTCTACCCTGGGCGGACATTTTTTATCAACACATTCTTTTTTTTTTATTTTCTGTAGGCAGCAATCAGTGGCAGGGAAGGACGTCTTCCATTGGCTTGTTGATTGTTTTGTTTGTCAGGTGGAACTGAGTGGTGTAGGGAGAGAGATGGTAATACACCAAAAATGAATGAAGTCCATGCTCCTGGTCCAATCAGACCAGTGACGGTGCCTGCTTCCTTCTCAAATGAACGGGTATCATCGATTCTGTACCTCCTGACTAGCTCTGACACAACAAGGGCTAGGAGGTTATCGTGGATGGATTGGGGACATGGGGGAGGCATTCAGGTGCCCTGCCAGCCCCTGAGCTGATGCTGACGTGTTGGCAGAAGGTGCTCATAGTGCAGGTGGAGACAGGGTGTAGCTTATCTCAGAGAGAGGGTGTATACACTCAGGAAAAAAGAAGCTAGTGGGTAGAGGGAGACTTAAACAACCCTATTCCAGAGGTTCTCACTGAAACATCACTGAAATATTTTTAACCTTGAAGATTTCTTTGACTTTAAAGAAATCTTGCAGGGTTTTATATTGTGCTTGGAGAAGCTGTTGGTAGAACAGCTTCAGGACAAACCTGTAAGGATTTCTGGCATCCCTCTTTGTTTTGTTTTTTTTCCTGTGTGTGTGCATGTATGTGTGTGTGAGAGAGAGAATGAAAGATAATGAGATTGCATACCTGCTCATGGATCTGTGCTTAAGGGTGACTTCTCCCTGGAGCTACTGCAAATGCTGCCTAGGAAAATTTAACTTTCTAAGACTTTGGCCTCAATGAGGAGATGCAGTCTGAAAAAATAAAAAAACAAAGCTTGTGTGAGGAGAAGCAAACAAACAAACAAACACACACAAACAACTCAAGAACATTTTTGCAGTTGGTTGTGTTTTTAGGGGAAAAGGAAGAAATCTATTTTGTTTATTTTTTACTTTGTACAAGTATAATAACTGTGTAATTACCTCAACAAAGCCTATTTTACTGTTGAAAGCTCTATTGTTGTAAAATATAATTATTTTATTTAGTGTAAAATTTGACAGTTTTATAAAAAGGAACGTAATAAGAAAAAAATGTTTGGTTGGTTGAACCGATGGAAATTTGTGGAACTCTGCTTCCCATATATAATTATGATTATTATTATTTTTTTTTTTCTTTATTCATTTTGTTCACTTAATGGGCATTTTTGAGTTGTGTGCTAACATTGATGAGCCTGGTCTCATCTGTCATAGTAGATATGACTGTTGTAGCAAACATGCATCTCCTCCCCCACCCCACTGTAATGCCGTGAGCTTCTGTATAGGGGAGATTTGCACTTTGTATCCCTTTACACCTTTACAGGCTTCCCCCCTTCTTCTGTTGATTTCATCTTTTTTGTACCTTTTTATTGTAGACTGCATAGTTTAAAGGGATTTACTTTTACTTTTTTGTTTGTCATTTACTCTTCATCATGTACTCTCTACACTATTTGTTGGCTGGCTCTTGTTTTGTAAATAATGCTGATTAAATTAATTTAAAGATTTCACAACTTCCTAGTTGTTTTGGTGTGCTTATTTGAAAATAATATATGATAGAATTTGGCGATATACCTAGGCTTAACCCTGAGCTTAATTGATGTGCATATGCTATTTAAACAATTTCACTTTCTTTACACTTGCCAATATGTAACTCTCGACCAATTTTTCACGGGGTTCTTCAACGCGAATCCCCATCTGTATTGGGTCACCCAAATCGTGAAGCTTACGTCTATAATCCTTGGCGTCTGGGTGGAGTGGTGCTGATGCTGGCTCGCTGGACAATTTGCAGAGCTATCGCGGCTGTTACAAAGGATGAAATGCATGTTGGGTAATCAGAGGTGGTCCGCCCGGGGTGTGTTCGAGATGGTTGCTTCCTCGAATAAATAAACAGACGCGCTTCAAACCAGCGCTGTACAGGAAGCTGCAAAGAAGGGAGGGCAGCCTGCGATTTGACGGATAGGAGGCGGCTCAGTTATAGCATCCTGAAAACAAGAGCCATCAAAGAATTGACCCAGATCTGTCAGCACAGGAAGGAAAAGCCAAACTGATACAATATTGCAGGGAAGGAAACGCGGGAGGAATGGATAAGCAACATAATGCTGGCTCCGAAAGCCCAGCACCACCGCCAGTCCCCAACAGAAAACCTCGGACCCTGGGAGTAAATAGCGGATCGAGGCAAGCGAGCGTGGAAACACTGGACAGGTGAATATACCCTAAGATGTCCCCCCATTTCTAGCGACAAATATTTTGATGGTCAAATTGCTGTTTATTGCAGCGCGTAATGTCGCCGGGTGGAAAGGTCGACAGTTTCCGTTTTGGAGCATTCACGACAGTTCGTTGTAAATTTCGTTTGATGCATCAGATGGTTGGATGTTCTTCGATTAAGGACGTATAGCGTGTATTGCATCCTACTACCCCGTAGGACTGGCAATTGTAGGTTAGCGTTAGGTTACACTATGTTTAAAGACAACTGTGACGCCTATATCTTAGTTTGCGGGGACATCCTGCCATCCTTTCGATGTAGTACTGTACTACAGTGTTGATGCCTATTTTACATCCCCTGCCTTTAATCTCCACCCTTTTCGAAGATTAATTATTTCAGATGTCCTTCTGTAGTTTGCTGTAAAGGTGTGTGCTCCGTCTACCGAAAGTTCCTCATGAGAGGCCTGCTGTCTGGGCTAGTGAGAGTACCAAAACAACAACAGCTACACCCTCTAAGCCTACTATCCCCTCTTCAAACAACACAAGTCCCATTAACGCACTGGGACCATGCCGTCGCTTGGATGCGTCTTTTTTTACGCGAAAGTTCTTTGCGCGATGACTGTCAGGATCAAGTTGCCCATATACTGTACACACAACACGTTTTAATGCTTTATCGTTGAATACCAGGGTTTGTCTTGTCAGCTTCCTGTTCTCACTCACTGTCATCTGTTTTTTTCGTAGCCCCACGGGCTCGCACGTGGAATGGTGCAAGCAACTCATAGCCGCCACGCTGAGCAGCCAGATATCCCACCCAGGTGTCCCACCCGAAGTTCCTTCACGAGATTTAAAGGCAAGACAAAAGTTTTACATTAACCCACATACATATAGTGAGGAACTACAGGCTAAACTATAGGCCTATGTCAAATTGTCTGAATACACATTTCAACAAACAAAACAAATATTTAATCAGGTACTTCCATTACATGATGGTCAGTTCCAGTTTTTCCATGTCCACATATGGCCAGGGTATTTAATCTTGTGTTGTCTGAAGTTTCACACAACGTAAATCAAAACAGTCTCTTTAATCCTCTCTGAATGGATTATTTATATACAGACAATTAGCTTAATTGCCTTCAGCGTCTTACTTCCCCAGTGCTCTGACTTTACAGAGAAGAGGCTACAGTTTTGCAGGAGATGTCTACAAACTTAATAACATTTTGCTATAATGATTGTATCTTTTAACAACAGGTTGGAAGAAGGACAGATTTTAGGGTAAGGGGCTGCAGCAGTGGTGTGTGTGTGTGTGTGTGAGACAGAGAGAGAGAGAGAGAGAGAGAGAGAGTTCTGTGTGTGTAAGTGAGAGAGTGAGAGAGAGAGAGAGAGAGAGAGAGAGAGAGAGAGAAAGAAAGTGTCTGTGAGTGTGTGTGTGTGTGAGAGAGAGAGAGAGAGAGAGAGAGTTCTGTGTGTGCATGTAAATGTTAGTTTGCCACCAATGCCTCAGTCCTGCCCTCTGTCATGGTGCTTAGAAGAAGAAAAAGAAAACTAGCTGGCTAAAAGTTTGTGCTTGTTTAGCCAAAAATGTTGTAGCCTCTCAACACTGCTGCTTATTGGTTCTCTTTGTCTTGTCTGTGTGTAGCCATGTTTCCTAGCTGTTTACAGCATTCCTGTGCACAAGCCCTATGTAAGGCTACAAGAAAAAAGAGTTGTCATAGAGCACTTTGACTCTTAGTGACACCCCACACACCCTGTAATCTTGTTTTTTTTGGAAAGCAGTCTCGTTTTAACCAGGCTGCAGACTCTTCGGTGTCTGTCTGTCTTCATCAAGCAGTCTTTGTGTTTGTGTGTGTGTGTGTGTGTGTCTGCATGTTGGTGTATTAACTTCCCTGTCTGTCTGGTTTGTGTCTGCAACCCACAGGTATCCAAGAGGCCCAATCTAAGGGTAAGATTGAGACATGGGTTAGGGTGACTCTAAAGATGTTTCCCTTTCCTGTGAGATTTGTCCCTTTTGGGCCACTGTAGAGGAGGTGGATGCTGTGCTGTGCTCTTCTCTCCAACCTCCATCTGCGATCTGATAGAGATTGTGCGTTACTGTTGTGTTTCCTTTCTCCTGTCATAACAGCATCCTCTGTGTTTGGTAGCCAGCCATGGTAGCCATGGTTACTGGTCATTGTGTAACTGTGTGAACATTCTTACACATTTGTGGCGGAAGTTTATGTCAATTGTATTGGCCCTTAAGGTTAAGAGAGTACTGCTCTGCAAGTGCAGAGAAAGTATACTTAATACACAGCATACTTGCATACTTGAGTGCTTTTCCAATGGGCCAAGAATTTTAATGCTCTTCCAAGATAGTCAGGTCACACTGAATCAATATTAATCAGTGTTAATGTCAGGCAGTTTTTAAGAATTCACTGTAAATACTGATGATTGTCATCATATTCATAATCAAGTGATTGGTGATAGTCTAGTGATCTTACTGGTAAAGAAATTGAATTGGTGCTTTTACATGACATATCATTGATGTGTTAGCAGTCAATCTGATGAAGTTGGCCAATTAATCACTGAAACAACATCACTAAACTCCGCAGATGTGTTGGGATGGGCTATGTTTTTCTTACTAATTCTTGGCTTTGCATGTAGGATCCTTCTGTAACAGGACAGTTGACCTGGTCTGCATTCACACACACTCTCACACACACACTCACAGATACTTTCTCTCTCTCTCTCTCTCTCTCTCTCTCTCTCTCTCACACACACACACACACACACACACACACACACACACACACACACACACACACACACACACACACACACACACACACACACACACACACACACACAAACACGCACAAACACAGACAGACTTCCTCTGTCAGTTTGTGGCTCCTCCACATTTCACTTCCTGAGTGTGTGTGTGACACCTGACCTTTAGACTTCAGACATTTTTCTGCTCTAATATTGCTTTCTTTCAGTCTCTCTCTCTCTCTCTCTCTCTCTCACACACACAAACACACACTCTACCAATAACATCTGAGTAGCAGCACTAACCTCATGTCTATCCCTCTCTTTCTTCTTCATCTCTTTCCTCTTCTCCTTCTCTCTGCTCTCGCTTGGCGCTCCCTCCTTCTACCCCACGCTGCTATGCAGGACTCTTGTGAAGGAGGCTCTCAGTATGACAGTGACTCTGAGCTCAACTCCCACTCCATGGCAAGTCTCTGTTTTAACCTTCAGCTTTCTCTCTCCATTGCCCACTTCTCTCTCTCCCTCTTTCCCTCACTCTGTGTCTCTGTCTCTCGTTCTCTGTCTCTTTCGTCTCCTCCAGGAACCTTAGTAATCCACTTCTAAGGGCCGTTCACACCTGGAACGATAACTGTCAAGATAACTGTAACTATAACTGTATTTCCATCCACACTGATCAACAATAACTTAAGTCTGTCCTCACGTGAATTAAATAATGTCTGAAATTCCATGGTTTCTGATTGGCTATCAACCTTTTATCGTAGAATAAAAAACTGCTCTGAGAGTGATCTCAACAATTTTGTCGTTATAGTTGAGGTGTGGACGTTGCCATTCATATTAATTAGAGCAATATTTATTTGTCATTACAGTTAAAGTTATTATTGTTGTGAACGGCCAGTTGTTGCCAGTGCATACACTATTACCTTGAGATGATTGCTCTTGATGAGCTGAAGCACACCTCAGTTAGTAACTGCACCTCATAAGGTGATACTATTACATATCAATTACCATGTAATGTTATGGGACAATATTTCGGAACGATTATGATACTTAGCTAAAATCATGGATAACTTGTAATCTATAATGGTTACTGCTGATTGTTCTTTTCCTGCATAACCCCTGCCAGTGGGGTTGGCCCCTTGAGTCGCAGATCTGCCCAAGGTTTCTTCCTAGACTAACTAACATAAGGGAGTTTTTCCTGCCCCTGTTGTTCTTGGGTGCTCCTTGCTGTAAAGCACCATGAGACAATGCTGTTTTAAAAGCACTGTATAAATATAATTGAATTGAATTGAATATTACATATTTGTTGTGGGTTTTTTATACGGGCAGGTGTTTGGACACCAACCAGTCGTTCAGATGGACGAGGTTCCGCTGGTGCCTGGAGAGACAATCAAAGCTACAGGTCAGTGTTCACCTGGCTTCTACGACACATAGGTCAAATAGAACTTGCAAAATAAATTAGATTAAAAAGAATTAAAAAACATTGATAAAATGGATGCATTTTTAATGAATGAAAGACGAGCTGCTTCTGTCAACATATGCATGCTTTATAGTTTCCGAAAGTACATGGTAAATAACCAAAATAAACCTCATGAAAAGTCCTCATTAATTTACAGTGACTGTTGAGCAAGTTCAACTTCAGTGCAGTGAAAGAATGAAATACTGCTGACTGCCTGCCATAGCTTAATGTATAAAATAAAGGGCCTCTTGTCTCTCTCTCTCTCTCTCTCTCTCTCTCTCTCTCTTCAGCTAATGATGTGATGTACATCTGTCCGTTCAGTGGAGCAGTGAATGGCACACTAACAGTCACGGACTACAAGCTGTACTTTGTCAGTTTTGAGCGGGTAAGACCGGCTTGTGCATCATGTTGCGTTGTGTTGTGTTGTGTTGTGTTGCGTTGCGTTGCGTTGCGTTGTGTTGTGTTGTGTTGTGTTGTGTTGTGTTGTGTTGTGTTGTGTTGCGTTGCGTTGCGTCGTGTTGTGTTGTGTTGCGTTGCGTTGCGTTGTGTTGTGTTGTGTTGTGTTGCGTTGTGTTGTGTTGTGCTATGTTGTGCTTTGCTGCCTCCATGCAGTGAGTGACTGCAGGACCACTTGTGTTTTCGTTGAAGAGTATGACCACAAGTAGAGAGGAATGTTACACTGGAATGTTGCCAACTGAGGGCTCCATCGATGATGAGGAAAGGGATAATGGAGAATGGAGCATTCCGAGAGTCGTAGTTAATGCGAGGTCAAGGTGGTAATGCAAGCCCTAAGGTGCTCTAAGGGAGACTGGCCCTGATGTAATTGATAGTTGACAAATGTAAGTCGGTTTGGATAAAAGCATCTGCTAAATGCATAAATGTAATGCAGTCTCCTCTAAGGGAGACTGGCCCTAATGTAATTGATAGTTGACAAATGTAAGTCGCTTTGGATAAAAGCGTCTGCTAAATGCATAAATGTAATGGGCCACAATGTGAGTCTGAGTTTACTGTTTTGAAGCAGATATGCAGGAGACATAGATTGAAAAAAACATTTTTCCCTTGGCTTTGATGAATTAGGAGAGGTTGTGGATGGCCAAAGAGCCATCATGAATGCAATATTTATTTGTTATTAAATGAGGCATGGTTGTGCCCTGTTTCATATGAAAATCTTGAACTTAGAAATAGCCACTAAAACTGCCAAAAACTGCACAAAGCATTTAGCCAAAAGGACCATTTCAATTTCCAGTCTAAATATAATGTTTTAATTGGGTTTATAATATTGCACTTAAGCTTATTTTCTATAAAATAAAGTTGAATACATTCTATTTTATTCTACTCCATTCAACCATTCTGTGTCCCCTTTAAATGGCAGTCTATATAAAGTCTTGCTCTGTAAAGTATCCTATAATTCTACAATGAGCTGCAATAAAACGCCTCATGGCATGTTATCCAGTTGCATGAATGTAGTAAGCACAGGATAAAAAAATGCGCCCCTGCCCCTCCTCGTTTTGACATGTTGACAAGAGCATAGTCATTTTCTATTGCTAAAGTCAGAGGTGGGAAGAGTCTACATCCTGGGCTGTAGATTAGTCTGGGACATGCTGTGTTTGCCCTGCTTTTTGTCACACTTCTGTTATCTTTAACATGGTATATGTGTGTGTGTGCTTGTGTGTGTGTGTGCGTGCGTGTGTGTCTGTGTGTGTGTCTGTGTGTATGTGCGTGTGTGTGTGTGTGCGTGTGTGTGCATGTGTGTGTGCATGCGTATGCGTGTGTGTGTGTGTGCGTGCGTATGCGTGTGTGTGTGTGTGTGTGTGTGTTTGCCCTGCTTTTTGTCACACTTCTGTTATATTTCTACAGAGATCCAAAGAGAGGAACTTGATGTTCGGTTTCAAGTGTAGCAGTGCTTTTCTTTAATGTGTGTGTGTGTTTGTCCACTCCAGGAGCCATACTTCCTGCTGGATGTGAATCTAGGGGCCATCAGCCGCCTTGAGACCATCAGTGTACAAAGCAGTGGAGAGAATACATGCGGCATGGAGATTGTCTGCAAGGTGTGTGTGTGTGTGTGTATGTTAGAGAGACCCATGAATAAATGAGAGACAAAAATTGTAATAATCTATACTCATTTGATCCTGTAAAGGAAATTTGGTCTCTGCATTTAACCCAAGCATGAATTAGTGAAACACAAACAGCACACAGTGAAGTGAAGGACAAACTAATTCGGAGCAAGTTGGCTGCAACAGCTCCCAGGGAGCAGTGAGGTGTTAGATGTGTTGCTCAAGGGCACTTCAGCCATGGTCCACTGATCGGGTATCAAACTGCCAAACTCTCAGATACAGGCCCGAAACCCTAACCAGTAGGCCATCACTGCCAGAGAAGCCTTACAAGCCATGACCTCACACGGCACAGATCCAAAAAATGCAAAAATGGTGTCAATATCCTAGTCCAATAATGCTTGCCTGTAAAATAGCCAACAAATCCTTTGTGTCCTGTACCTCACATTAGTAAGTAATTTCTAACCACACTTCTCCTCTCTCAGGACATGCGCAGCCCCAGGTTTGCCTACAAGAAGGAGGACCAGAGTAATGTTGAAGTCATAGACATGTTGACTAAGCAGGCTTTCCCCCTCTCACATGAACAGGTGAGTCTTTCTGTCACTCTTGGGGAATCGTCTCATTTGATTGGTCCAGAGAACTTTCACTCAACTTGCTCCTTTCTCTCTCCTCCAGTCATTGTTTGCCTTTCAGTACAAGGAGGAGTATCCGACAGACGGGTGGAAGGTGTATGACCCCATGGCAGAGTACAAGAGACAGGTATCCATGTGGGACACATTTAGTCTGGAGTAGAACATGAGGCTGAAGCTCTTCTTAAAGCCCATATTCAGGCAAATTTTGACCAATAGCCCTGTGGTTTGAGGTCATTGAGTGCTGCAAACTGACAGCCAGTGCTTACTGATAGGGACGAGGAAACTCAATTTCATTTTCATTTTCCTTGCCCTTATTAGTAAGCATTAGCTGCCATTCACAAGGTCAGTTCAGATTGTAAGCTAATCATCTAGTTCTTCTTCCTACCAACAGGACTATGGGTTGAAATGCATTTACATTTACATTTATGCATTTAGCAGATGCTTTTATCCAAAGCAACTTACAATACATTACAATAACATTCAAGCTACAGCACAATGAAAAAACTAACAAAGAGTGCATATTGCCAACATAAATTAGTATTGGAAGTTAAAAGTGCTATAGTGTAATAGAAGTGCTGTATGGAGAGAGATTAAGGGTAAGAGATTAAGTGCATTCCTGGTATAAATACAAGGGCACATCCCTTTAGTAAATCTGACTCTGAGTCCAATTACACTTGTACACCCTTAAATAAACCTGTCTAATCACTATATGTGCTGTGCTTTTGGCTCCTGCTGGATGCCCTAATGCAGTGCTTGTCTAACTGGGACACGAGTACCCCTGGGGGTACCCCAGGGATCAGTTCTAGGGGGTATGCAATATAAATCTTTGATTAGGGTTTTCAGCTCTCACCTGCATAAAGACAAAAGATGATGCTCAGACTCTCCCCAATACAACCCAGTTGCCACTACATGGTTATGCACCACATATTTAATATCCATTCTGTTTATGCAGCTGAGTTGTTATAGCAAGCTGTCGATAGTGCAGGGGGAACATAGATGTCTCAGGGGGTACTAGGCAGTTAGAAGTTTGGGAGCCACCGTTATGTAATGAATGAATGCGACTGAACGGCTTATTTGTGTTACCTCAGGGTCTTCCCAACGAGAGCTGGACCATCAGCAAGCTGAACAGCAGCTATGAGTTGTGTGACACATACCCAGCTCTGCTCGTCATCCCTACCAACATCACTGAGGATGACATCAGGAGAGTGGCCTCATTTAGAGCCAAGCACCGCATACCGGTCCGTGTGTGTGTGTGATTGTGTTTGTGTGTTTGTCTTAATAAGCAAGTGTTTTTTTTCTGTCAATGTGTGTGTGACAACTTGTGTGTTGTATGCACAGATGTGAGTATGTTTTCTGGTGTGTGTGTGTGTATGTATGTGTGTGTGTGTGAATGAATCATATGCATGAGGTGGAACCCTGTGCAGATGCAGGTGTGTGTAATGTTAAGGTGAGGTGTAGGTGTATTATGTGTTCATTCTGTACTTTACTTATAATTGGTCTTAAAGGCACATCAGACAATATTTGAGGCTGTTTGTAGGTTCATTTTCCAGCTTCATAATCACCTCAATGTTTAATTGGCTCATTAATTACGGGGTGAATAGATGCTCTCAAGGCCCCTTCTCGCCATTCCTAGCACAGTTCCTAGTTATACTACTTGCAGCCTCTCATCACTGAGCTGCTGTGAAACAAAACCAAAATTGTGTTTAACACCTGTCAGCATAACTCTACAAAAATGGCTAGTTCCTATTTTTTGGTTTGCAAACTAATTCACATGTATCAATGAGAATGCACACTGTTGTTAATTTTTTTAAAAAAAATTGGCAACTGAAGGGGGAGCGCAGTAAGAGAAAAATTTGCAATCTGCAATCCTGGCCTCTCGTCCTTATTCCCATCCTGTCCCTGCCCTGCCCTGCCCGGCCGGCCCCTGCTCTCTCACAGGTCCTCTCCTGGATCCACCCGGAGACCCAGGCCACCATTGTCCGTTGCAGCCAGCCGCTGGTCGGCCCCTCGGATCGACGCTGTAAGGAGGACGAACGCTACCTGCAGACCATCATGGATGCCAACGCTCAGTCACACAAGCTCACCATCTTTGATGCCCGCCAGAGTAGCGTCGCAGATACCAATAAGGTACCTGTTGCTAATGTAACGGATGCCAGCTAGCTTAGCCGTGTGTGCAGAACGTTAGTGGACCCAACACATCAAGAGCTACCTAGTCAGTTGACTCCCACCTGGGCTTTTCAGTCGATTGGCTAGTGCTTCTTCTGTTCTGAGATTGCTGTTAGGTCACGAGTTTTACTTTCCTGTCACCACCACTCCCTCTAACACTCTCTCTCTCTCTCTCTCTCCCTCCTCTGTTTATCTAGGCTAAAGACGGGGGTTATGAGAGGGAAAGCTTTTATCCCAACGTGGAGTTGAACTTCCTGGACATCCCTAACATCCATGTGATGCGCGAGTCCCTCAGGAAACTAAAGGAGGTTGTCTACCCCACCATAGATGACCAGCACTGGCTGTCCGCCATTGACTCCACACACTGGCTGGAGTATATCAGAGTAAGCAACACACATAGACACACACACACACACACATGTACACACACACACACACACACATACAGACACACAGATTTCTCATTTATCCCATGTTTCTCACTAGTTCATGTTGTAATGATAATCTTAGACATTTGCCAAGTTCAGGTTTATTTATATAGAACATTATAATGCTCATTGGTCATTCATGGTGCTTGCCATTTTAAGTATGGTACATTGTTACAGTTTTTACCAGTCATTTTCACACTACTCTCAATGCAATGTCTACTTTCCAAAACACTTAACACTTTCACAAGCATAGACTATGGGAGTCCAAACAGTGTTCTCTTTTGCATTGCTTTAGGACACATGCATTCAGTCACTCCTTCATCCGAAATTCATGAATTCTTCTCCTAGTCAATATTCACCTCCAACAAAATTATGCACAACTTCAGCTTCAGGTTTTGCAGACAGACTTATCAAAACAGTTAACTGTTAACTAAGTCAAAACCTAAAAGAGAAGAAATAAAATACAAAATGTTCAGTCAATCTACATTCAACTTTGTTTACATATTTGTCCTATTTACTGCAGTGTAGTCCTATTTACATGTTTTACTTTTTGTAGTGGAGCATTATGTATAGAACCTCTAAATGATGAAATATTCATGTAATGACCCCTGACCTTTCTGCAGTGTAACACAATGATAAGCAGGAACAGGGGACAAAGTAACACGGTACACTAGTATACACATTGTATTTTCTGTTCCAAAATATAATACACTTACAGAATACTACAAATTACAAAATATAGTAAAACCACTGAAATGGCATAGTGCCGTAGTCCTTGGTAAAGCACACTCTGTGATGATGATTTGAAAAAGTGGACATTGTTTTGTGACAAGTGTGAAAATGATTGGCAAAAAAGGTTTTAGTTGGTGATCGGATTAGAAATAGACCCATATACCCCCCCCCCCCCCAAATATATATTTACAGAAAGAAATATGCAGTGGATTAATAATGTAAATAATTATGATTTAAATTGCACTCGGTGTGTCTTCCCTTTCTCTTGATCTACTTCATTAATTTGCCCTCAGTTATTCACTCCATCTGCAGCAGTTGGTTTGTCTTCAGTCATTCAGTCCATCTACTGCAGCTGATTGTTGCTCCTCAGTTTGAACTTTTATTATGAAAGCATCAGATGAGACCAAATGAACCAGTGGGAAAACAAGGCCTATGAGGTGTGACTAAAGAACATTCCGGTCTGTATGTGCCTCTCCCCATCACAGCTGCTTCTGGCCGGAGCGGTGCGAATCGCCGATAAGCTGGAGTCTGGAAAGACGTCAGTGGTGGTGCACTGCAGTGACGGGTGGGATCGCACGGCCCAGCTCACCTCCCTGGCCATGCTGATGCTGGACAGCCACTACCGCACCCTCAGAGGCTTCCAGGTGCTGCTGGAGAAGGAGTGGATCAGCTTTGGACACAAGTTCGCCTCGGTCAGTGTGTGTGTGTGTGTGTGCATTTGACAGACTTGGAAGGAATATCTGTATGATCCGAGAGAAATAATGCATCTATATGTTCACTGAGAGATAATTGAGATAAGAGATATGTAATATATCTGTATTTGTTAGTGGTGATGTGTGTGATATTCCTCCATATCTGAGTGATTTTTTGGTCTGTTTTTGTTTCAGCGGGTCGGCCATGGAGATGAGAACCACGCTAACTCTGAGCGCTCCCCTCTCTTCGTGCAGTTCATTGACTGTGTGTGGCAAATGATGAGACAGGTATGTGCAGGTCTTACTTGACTTGCCACAGGTGTGTGTAGACCTTACTTGGCCTGTGACAGGTGTTTATGTAGAACTTATTTGACTTGCGATTTGTGACCAAGGCTGCAAGGAAGCCCTTGTTCTAAAGAGTCTCATATTTGGCAGTCAGGACGTGACCTTGTGTGCCTACTGTACATTTATAATAAACTCATGATCTTGTGACACACTTGCAGAGTAGTAAATTAGGTCATACAAACTTGTTGAATCCAAAGCTCTTGGTCTCTCTGCACCTTAATCAAGATATGATGATGAAGTCAACATCAAGGCCACGTGATCGTACCGTATGCAGTTGGTCACAAATGTTGTTCTGCTTGTTGTTTAGTTCCCAGCTGCCTTTGAGTTCAACGAGCTGTACCTCATCACCATCCTGGACCACCTGTATAGCTGCCTGTTTGGTACATTCCTCTACAACAGCGAGAAGGAAAGAGTTGAGCAGGTTTGTACCACTACAGTAGATTGTTGTTTGCATCTGGTATCTGGAACAAGAAGGAAAGGGGGCAGCAGCCACAGCTTAGTTTCATTGCAAATCTCAGGGTTTGGGGACTGTGATGAAGCCCCCCCTCCTCCATCCGTCCTGGCTCCCCCATGCCATAGCTTTGATGTAGATGCTGGATACTGAGCCACTAGTTGGTTACAAAGCTGTCATTGATGGTGGAGTGGCTGCAGGTTGTGTTAGTCATGTTGAAGACCTGGCTCACTCCATTCCATTTTCACCAGAGGCCTCTCCTCCAAGCTCTGGTTGGGGCCAGTGCTGCTTAGCAATTTGGTAACTCAGCTGAGGCATTACACCACTGGGCTGGCTGCTCACCCTTTTGAACCTCAATATAAATACCTTTTTGTTTCACACCAAAATCTTTCTTTTACCTGATTTCCTCTATTTTCACTGTGATCTCACATATTTTCGCTGTCCATCTATCTATCTGTCCTCAGGAGGTGCAGAGCAAGACAGCGTCTCTGTGGTCCTACATTAACAGCCAGCCAGAGGACTTCACCAACCCCTTCTATGTGGACTACCAGCACCATGTGCTCTACCCCCTGGCCAGCCTCCGCCACCTGGAGCTGTGGGTCAGCTACTATGTGCGCTGGAACCCCCGCATGAGGCCACAGGTGACTGTGTGTGTGTGTGTGTGTGTGTGTGTGTGTGTGTGCTCCCAGGGTTGTGCCCTCGAACAAGGCACTTAACTCTAAGTTACTTGAGGGGAAACCCGAGGTAATTGATAGTTCACAAATGTAAGTCGCTTTGGATAAAAGCATCTGCTAAATGCATGAATGTAAATGTGTGTGTGTTTGTGTCTGTGCTTGTATGGATGCTAAGTTGTAATCACTTATTTGTTATTTGCCACTGTTTGTTTTCACCCAACATAATAAAGAAACAAGTGTGCATTGAGTAGTTAATAATACACTCACACAAGTACAATTAATAAATCTGAGTCAAACATTCAGCTCGCTTGACAGGAGGCCTACCAATATGGAGAACATCAAAACAATAGAAGATAACTCAACACAGTAGAATGTCTTTATTGTTAACTTTGTCTGTGTGTGTGTGTGTGTGTGCGTGTGTGCATGCATGGCCATGTGTCTGTGTGTGTGCATGTCCACCTGTGTGTATATGGATTTGTACCTATGTGTGTTTGTGTGCATGTCCATGTGTGTTCATGTTCACGTGTCTGTGTTTGTGTGTGTATGTGTGTGTGTGTGTGTAGATGCCGGTGCACCAGAACCTAAAGGAGCTGCTGTTCCTGCGTGCGGAGCTCCAGAGGAAGGTTGAGGAGCTACAGCGGGAGGCCTCTTCATCACACTCCCTCTCCTCTTCCTCTGAACACAACTCCTCCCCCTCACACGGGGGCACCCCACTGCACACCACCGCCTGAGACCAGGGACCCAGCTCAGCACACACACACACACACACATATGCATACACCTACACATGCACCTACACACGCACACGCACGCAGACACACGCACACACCTATACATGCACCTACACACTCGCAGTGAGCGCACACACACACACGCACAGATGTCGGACAAATGCACACAAGCACACAACACACATGATGCTCTTTATCAAAGTGTAACATTTTGCATAGACACGCATTGTGTATAGAGCTGCACATACTTGCTCGTAAACACACAGGCAAGCATCACTCCTTTTGTCGTACTCTCACACAAAACACATGACACATGCATAAACAGACATACAGGTTTGGAGAGAGTGAGAGACAGCGTTTAGTGCCTAGTGTTACACACATTTATCATCTCAACTGTGAACCAATAGGCTTTTTTATTGATATTATAAGCTGATTTCTGGTGTTACTGGTGTTACTGGTATTACTGGTGTTAGATTTTCACATTAATTTAAAAAAATGCACTCACAATAGATAATATACATGGTTTTGATAGCTTATATGTAAATATTGAAGCAGTCAAATTAATATATTTGTACATCAGCCATAGTTAACAATCTATTGATGCATTTTACAAGCACCAGAAGCTTATTTTTACTCTGGATTGGCCAGTATTTCTTCAGTATATTCCTGCCTCATGCAGTTGTGTCCATGCACTTATGAATCGTTTGAGGGCACCATCCCTTTTTGTATGTCTGTTCCCTGTCTAAAACATAGACAGTATTTTAACGCTTTGTCAGTATTTTCTTGCACCTAGAGAGTGTTAGTCTTTGTTTTACCCTTGTTGACTATAGTACGCCAATGTGAAATGCCAAGCCCCCTTTGTTTTGCCAACCAGATAATGTAAGCCTCAATTTATTATTGTTTTTAAAAGCAAAAATGTATTTATTTATTTTTTTGTTTTATTTTTTTTTAACCACTGACTGATTGTGACCAAGAGTCATTTCAGACACTTCACTTCATTTCACCCTAAGTCACCTCCACTGAACAAAATGCAACATTCCAGAACACAAACTGTAACAAAGTAACTTACCGGAGATTCCTCAGTATTTCCTGAATAGAACACACTGTACGACAGTGAAGATGGACAAGGAAGTCTGTGAAACTGAGGTAAGAGGTAAAACTGTTCCATGAAGTATACCCTCAGTTGTCAAATGTATCATTTAGGCTATTTTATCCATTCACATAACAGCATGGGCTTTTGTAAAGGACACAATGGGCCTCATTCACCAACTGTTCTTAGGCACTTTGGCAGTTTCCAAGAGGATTTGTATTTACCAACGCTTTCTTATCTGGTATGTGTTCATGGGTTAAAACAAAATTTACACAAACACAAGAGCACTTGAACCCATGAGCGGTGAGCTGCATGTGTACAAAACAACTGATGTTTGCATTTTCATCAGTTTTGTAGTTGTAAAATACTGAGATAATGAGAGCTAAAAAAATGTAAGAAAATTCAAGGATATTGGTTGAATGAGGCCCTTTTATTTTGTTTGCTTTTTCCCAGTTGTGAAAATTGTGACTTAGCGTTTACTCAGCCTTGTTTGAGTAGTTTAATTTTATCATATTTTTGTCAGTGGTAGCAAAATAGCATGCAAAGTACAAGCTTACTCTGAATTACACATATTTTGCCTTGTTTGTGTTTTTAGGAATGATCATTTGAAATGTTTGGGATTCCCTTTAGAAATGGCCCATTTGTGTTCCTGTTCATCTTCAGTGTCATTATGATGTCATAGTTTTCAGCCCAGTGTTAACCAACAAGAAACTTCTGACATTCCAGCAGAAAAAAAGTGAATAAAAACAAATGCTAAATCACGACTCTCCATCAACTTATTTGGGTTTTGTCATAAATACATCTAGTAATATGCTGTCATTTATTAATGTGACCAAAGATCTGCCTCGCTATAAACTTTATTGCAGAGGAGATAAAAGATGATTACAAGGGCAAGGCTCTCACTATATTGTATGGAGGCTCTAACAGTGCAGAGGGAGTGATGTCACTGTGTTTGTTTCTTTAGAGCATACTAGACCACGTTTGGAGAATTAAAGACCTTATACTGCTAGAACTGCTAGAGGTTTGACACATCGAATATCTTGCAGGCAGTAGTCTTTTCCAAAAAAGGGGGATATTTATTAAGATATTACACTTAGTTTACACTTATTTATTAAAGAAAATTACCATAAAAACAGTTCAGACAGCACTGTTTTATAGACCAGTGTTGCTGCTGATTTAAAAGTGTAAGTCAAATTGTGCAAGTGTATCATTTTGTTACCACAAACACAATTAAAAGGGAAAAAAAGAAATTGCAGTTTCAATCAGACCTAAACAGAAGAGTTTTCACACAATGAGCCAAATTCTGCAAATACTGTTCAAGCAATCAGTACAAAACTGCAGTCAGGGTTTTCTGGTCCCTCCTGCTCTCTCTCTGACTCTCCTCATTCCAGTGGAACAAGAGTGAATACACAAGACGGAAAAGCAATGATCTCAGTCTGTTTATTGGGTTTCACCATAATCTCTTCCAGTAATGAATTGCCAGCAAGCTACAGTGGAAAGATTTGTAAAGGAAAACAGCAAAACAGATACGGTAAATTCCTAAAGGTGGAGATTGTCACAAAGTTGCACCAAATACCAAATATTAAAGCCTTCTGAGTGTGTGTCTGTGTGTGTGTGTGTGTGTGCGTGTGTGTGTGTGAGAGAGAGAGAGAGAGAGTATTACTTCTCTGTTTCTCCACAGGCAGTCTTCATGCTAGTGTACAGGCACTGGGAAAGGGTGTTTAGTATGCTGCATTACAGGCTATTGAGATCTAAATGGTGCCTTGATACACTGAGAAACTCTTACACCAGATGACCTACAGTTGCAAACGTCACCAGCATTTCCAGTTATTACACAAGCAACCCTCTCCATATTTCTCATATCAATGTTGATTCACTTCCCTATGCATATGTGCAGGAAAGGTTCTTGCAAAATAGTTTACAAGTCCTACGGCTACACAAGTCCTCAGGTAAACAGTAAGCAGATTCAATTCAAGCTGTTTAATCACCAGTCTTATATGTACAGTGTGTGAGTGTGGGTGTGCGGGTGTGTCGGTCAGAATGGTGGTGGTGGTAGTGGTGGGGAAACTGTAATTCACTCATTCACTGGCAGTGCATCCTGGTCACACAGCAATCAATCTTCCAACCCTTTGAGGATTAAAAATGAACCAAAATAACAAAACAAAACCCAAGGTTATCCAGCAAGAGAACAAACTGTCTATAGCTACCAAGCTAGAAAAAGTCCAAAACATGCATCATGTCTGTACAGTTCTCTGCACACCACTGTGGATTCAGTCAGCAAGGTGTTGAGACCTCTGCCTAGTCTTCATCACGGAGCCACAGTTTGAAACCACGGAAACTACAACCAACATTGTACACCTTAGTCTGCTGAAAACCCCCTGACTCAGAATGTAGTTGTCAGAATAGCAAAAGTTAATATTATACAAAAACTTTAACAGTCTTGCTTTTTCTCATCGAATGTGTCTTTGTGTGTCTGGGTTGAAGCTATTCTCATATGTGATGCCAATAATGAACATCAGTATAGTCAAGACACTTTTTCAAGAACATTTCAAACTTCACAGTTCACAACAACTTCCTCTAAACAGGTGGTATTTTTGGTAATGCCATACACTATTTTATCAAGAACTCTATTTCAGGATCACCAAGCAGACTGAAAGCGTTTCCATCATTTCATCAGAAACAGGGAAAAGGCCCAAGGTGGACAGACAAAGAGGCAAATCTGGTCATTGTCTCTACTTTGGTGTTGTCGTTTTTATTCTAAAGAAGCACCAAAATGCTACATCAGACTCCATACCATACTACTGATACCAAAAATTCATGCAAAGACGTTGAAGAGACCTTCAAAATGAGCAACAGTTGCAAGTGGTACATTCGGTAAACATTCAGGTTCATAGGCTAAATCTAGCACATTCATAGTAGGCAGCTCTCCTGCAGTTGGCACTCACTAGAACTCCATTCCCCCCTGGGGTGTGAGCTGGTTGAGTAAGGCTTTCAAGGGGAGGAGAGGTGGTGCAGTGCGGCATATAACAGCAAAGGTCAGAGGTCAAGCAAAAGGTGCACCTTATTGGCTGTGGTCATGCTCCCGTGCCCTGAAAAGAGTCTTCTGCTCTGCTCACTTATGCTGAAGGGCCAAATGCTCCACATACAGTATCTGTCCAGTGCTGCTCATCTGACATGTGACTACAACACAAGCCATGGGTGGGTACTCGATGTCAACGAAATCCCCAAAATTACAAACTCTCTTAACATGTATACAAAGAGGCTTGATTTACATTTTTCCACTTCATTTGTATTTTGGAACTTTTCATGTTTTTTTTGGATCAAATTTATACCATGAGTAGAACAGGAGACTGGGTTTCTGTGCACGGGAGAACAAACCGACGAGAACAAACTGACGGAGCGAACGAGTGATCATGGGTTACATTACAGGTGAGAGGCTACGGGTGTCGGTCATTGGCAGACTACACAAGATGAGGCGTGGCGTGGCGTGGCGTGGTGTGGCGTGGCGTGGCGTGGTAAGGCCTAAAGTCAGGTGAGGAAACTGGTAAGAGGAGACCAAACGGGTGCAGCAGAGCCCAAAGCAGGACAAAAAACTTGTCCGAACCGAAGAACAGAGAAACGTAAATGAACAAACTCTCGATAAAGACATTCTACAAAACTACCAACACACGGATGCTAAGTTCAGTTATGGCAAGTCCCTCGATTCCCCTGATTTAAAAGGTAAGGGGAAGGCCAAAGCCAAACACAGATAAACACACACGCACACACACACATACGATTATACAAAGTTGGTAGGCCTATATAAGGATACGTAAAAACACAGCGTTTCGAGTAAAAACCCGTAAATACTCACACGGCGATATACAAGCATCACAATCCCTAAGCTTCTACACAAGCACCCAGCCTCAGCTAGAAAAGCAAAGAGTCTGAATAAGAGATTACTGAATATAATTAAGACTTCAATAATAGCTTCTATGTGGTACCGTAGACTAACACTGACAACAATTCCAGTCTAAATTTGTTAATTCTGTTACGTTAACTTCATATGCACAGGACATCTATAACTCCATCACATTCAAAATGGCTTTTCTCCATCTTGGGAGAAACACTCTATCACTGACATCTGAACAGAACTAATATACACATCAAAAAACTAAAAAAAATAAAATAAAAAACTCTTTCATTGCAAAGTTACTTCTTCCCACGGGAAGGTCAATGGCCTCCCTTGTGTATCGTTTTTAAACTTTGACTTTTCTCCATCCCAAAAAGCAAATCCTACCAAGCAGCTGTGGGTTCGTATCTGAAATAATTCTTCAATTATTTAGCTCCCATGTTTTTCTATTTAAATCTTCTATTGTTTCTGAATCACCTAGAAAAAAACATGTGTCCCTCTATGACACACAAACCTTCAATCACTGCAACAATGCTCTGTAAAAGCAAGGCAAATATATACAGCTCATGTAAAAACCTTACAAACAATGTAGGGGCAAGTGTAGGTTTTACAAAGGGGGAGAGAGGGGGGTCTAATAGAATCATTCATTTTCTTTCCAACACTCAACAAGTGCACTTCCGTCGACAACCAGTCAAAAGTCTTCCCTACAGTGTTTTTGTGGAAGTGCCATGCATAAGACCCATCCTAATCACTGCTAAACTGGTGTTCTCTCTTTTTTTAACGATTATCAAAACCTTTTTTGGCTCCAAATGTCCAATTTGCTGGTTGTTCACATTAATGTACTAGTGTAGTAATATCCAAGGTGCAGATTTCTGACAATAAAAAAAAAACAACAAAAACAACAAAAACACACATAAAGCATGTCACTAAACAGTGGCTATATAACCATTAAGAATTAGTATACCCCCTTTTCATCTCCTGAAATAAAAGTTAAAAATCTTCACGGTGATTCTCCTACTTTAGATCAATACCATTGTAAACAAGCATAGTTAGTGGTGCTTAAAGTCAAGGGGGTAAAATAAATAAGGGCCTATATACACATATTTGGGTAGGTTAGACAAGGGTTGGATGGTTATACATGAGTGTGTAAACGTGTGTGTGTGTGTGTGTGTGACTGTGAGTATGTGTGTGTGTGTTTGAGAGAGAGAGAGAGAGAGAGAGAGAGACAGCGAGAAAAAGAAGGGTGTGTGTGTACGTGTCACGTTTGTTTTCATTTGACGAGGGGTGTGCCACCCTAGAAAAGGTGCAAGTTAGTTCCCCCCTGTGGTGGGTGCTGGTACTGCAGCTTAGACGGCATTCTCCTCTGTTGGAGGCTCCGCGTTGGGGGGCTGAAGAAGAGTCTGCTGGACTAGAAGCACAAAAAGAAGCAAAGATAAATCCCATTACTCTCAGAGTTTCCTCCAGACCTCCAAGCCTCAGACATCACTGAACCCGTCCTCTACAGTTACCCGTCTCCAATGAACTCCTCTATTGTAAGGTCCACCCATAGTATGGCTGGGTAAATAAATATCTACATACACTTGAGATGTTCCATTCACTATCAATCAACCACAATGCTCCTCACCCTTCACACTTTGTACTTTACATCACTGCTGTCCAGTCATTCGTGCACCTTTGACCCAAACCCCTCACTCGACTATCCCACTATACCAAACACCTGACACGTTAACACACATTTGCATGTATGATAACGACGGAAGGAAAGTTAGCATTTCAGGTCAGATTAAAAGTTATAATTTCTGGTCTGACTAACACTCAGGTCAGATTGAGGACATGATAGTGATGATGAAAAAACTGTAATGTGTTTGTGTACTGTAATTTCCCAATGATTAAGGTTAATACATTATTACGGTTGATACATTGATTTTGCAAAATGTCTTCAGCTATGAGGTTAATATATGAGGTACAGGTATACATGGGAATGCCCTCCTCAATCTACATTCTCATTATGTCATCATCTGATTTTGATTTATTGTAAGTCATGTATAATAAACTGCAGTTAATACATGGATGCGGTTAACACAGAACACAGCTTTTTTTTATTTTCATAAAACACTGTCCTGTAGTTCATATATGGTGTGGTTTACATTCTGGAAAAGACTGTAAACCAGTCTCTGTGCCCTTCGGATCATCCCCCTGTCTAGTGAGTTGATCTTTCTGCTCGATGGGAGCCAGCACTTGTTAATTTTCAAGGTGCACAAGAATGCCATCTAATAGCAGTAGCAGTGTAAGGTCAGGTGAATTTAAGAGGCCTAAAGTCTGAAGACAAGGGAACAATACTCCAATCTTCCATTCTCTGCTACAGCTTAGCTAAGGTGTCTATGAGCAAAGCACTCATATTCAGTTCAACCCATAGCCCTGTTGTTTGAGGTTGTTGAGGTAAAACGTAGAATAGATCCAATAGTGAAAGACAGCCAAAGCTTGTTTCCTTGATGAGGGCTGACTTACTGACAGCCCTCAGTGGCCTCAAACAACAGGAATATGCGTTGAATCATGTCAGCATGTCCCTTTAAGGCCAAAGTAATGTAAATGCGACAATATAAAGTAGCTTTAGGTTCATATGTGGATGTGTATTGGCAAGTCGTACTCTTAGTAAGGTTTTTAAATTGTGTTGTAGCTCGAATGGTAATCCTGTTTTTGTAAGTGGCTTTAGATAAAAGCATCTCCTAAGTTCAAATGTGTAGTAGTTTTTTCTGTTTTATTTGTCTTTACCTTGAGGTTCCTGAGTAAGAACAGCATCTGGATTTTCTGCCTTCGCCATGTCAGTATTCATGCTCTCTGTAAGAGACCACAGATCCGACAGTGAGGTGGGGTAGATAATAACAACGACAATCTGCCACATCTATTAGCATCATTATACAATATCATCGAGCATTCTATCTGCAGTTAAAGGAGAAATCCAGTCTCAATCCATATCGTTCCAGATCACCGATCGCTGTCGGTAGGAAAAAGAATGTGAAAATTTGATACAACATAGACCGAATAATGAAGCAACAGCGGGTGTTAACTGAATGGGCACAGTAATTTACTTTCAGTTTCATTAACTGAATGGGCACAGTAATTTACTTTCAGTTTCATTTCCAGTGCAGTTAACATTAGCTGCCGCTTCATTAGTCTTTTCCTTTAGCGATCGGTGACTTGGAAAAACAGGAATATGGATTAATTCACATCACATTTCTCCTTTTGTCATTCCTTTACAATTACTACTTCCACTGTTTAAAACACTATGTGCTATATAACAGAAATGTATTATATTATATTATTATATCTTATTAAATTATATTTATATTTTATATTATAATTTATTGCATATATTATCATATTGTAATTTATTTATTATATTTATTATATTATTATTATGTTCAACTGTTTTTACATTTCAGAAACAATCATTAGGAAGACAAAAGTGTACTAGACGTACGCTGTATGGCAAAGCAGAACTTCTTCTTCTGGTAAGATATGTAGCTGGTCACAGCGCCAACCAGCGCCATAGCTACAGCGCTGATGATGCCTGCAATCGTGCCCGTCTCCGCCATGGTACCATCTGGGGGACCGTAAAGATTTGGTCAAACGAGACAAGATGGCATTTGACTTAAATGAATATTACACTGAAGTCTTTGTATCGCTATGTCTCTGGTAGCCTTTGCCACAGCTAACGTGTTGCCATTAACTAGAGGAATGTTGCCCAGATGTACTTAATAAAGAACAGCTGATTTTCTTGACTTTAAAAACCTGAGAGTCTATTTAGTTAAATCTACACTACATCAAGGTGTGCACAGGGATAATAAGAGGAACATGTGTGTATTATACTGATAATAAGACGGACACGTGTGTGTGTAATAAACTGATAATAAGACGGACACGTGTGTGTGTAATAAACTGATAATAAGAGGGACACGTGTGTGTAGTATACTGTAAGTTGTTGTCAGTTCTATTTCACTAACTCAGAATCTGACTCTGACTTCACACCAAGGGTTCAAGTTCTTCTACCTCATACAGTTTACCGCTGCAGTGTAACAAACCTATGGAGCCAGAGGATTTCATTGCTGTCTGTGGCAGAGTACCGGTAATATGGCCTGGTCAAGCCAGTTTATTTCACGCCAGGGAATGGGAAGGGAGGGAATGAGGACCTTACCGTAGTCATTGTTATCAAGGTCAGTGCCTCCATCTCCACGCCCGTAACCTCCTGTCAGACACACAAAGACTCATGGGTAAGTCACAGAAGTGTTTTTTACATATTATTCTACAAAGGTTTGCTGTATAAGATGAGATGAATCTTGCATTCTTTGTACCAATACACACACACAAACACACATACACACACAGAGACACACACACACACGGACACAGACACACACACATATTCCCCAGAAAATGTTTTGTAACTTCCATAATGACATCAAATGCAATGTTATTGTATGATATTGTATGAATAATCACATGAACAATTTACATGAAAATTAATGTTAAACAAAACATTCACTGTGATCAACAACATCATAAGATGAACATGATTGTACAAAATAATTATATATATATATGTGTAATTACAACAGTCAACTAGTACAATAGTGTTATTACAACAGTCACCTAGTACAATAGTGTTATTACCACAACTTACCTTTGCCTTTGTCAGGCTTGTAGCCGTCACGGTCAAGATCAGCCAGGTCATCGTCAGAGAACGAGCTACCTGTTATGTGTAGAGACATGTGTTAAAGGTCTCTTGTGAAAACACTGGTGGCTCTGTTGAGAGCTGAGAGAGAACTGACCACTTCAGAGAAGGCAAGCAAGAGATAGTCCCAAGAAAAACACAAACCCAAACTGGAGGAAGGAAGAAGAAACTAAGCTGAAAGATCAAGTGGGTCACAATGAAGAGATTCTTTAAGGCACACATAAAAACTACGATACCCATGCATGACTACTGGTTAGTCATTCCTGTGTTCAGAGAAAGGTACAGCCAAGTGGAGGTTAAAGAACATTCATTATTTCTGTGAGCTTGCATGTTTTGAGAAACCACTAATTCTAAAAACTCCCCTAATCCCCAAACATGACTTCCCAGTAGGCTTTGTTAAAGATAACTAAGGCAATATGGTGTGAAAAATGATAGATTTTGAGGAGGACGGGAAACAGAAAATGAGAGAGAGAAAGAGAGAGAGAGAGAGGCTAGAGGGATAGAACAGAATAGAGATGTATGAATAAAACAGGACTTGAACCCAGACGGATGGGGTTCTTACCACCAGTGCCTCCTCTGTTATTAGGCTGGCCATCACCCCTGCCACCGTCATGACCTTTGTCTGACAGGGACACGAAACGCTATCAATCTCTCTGGGCTCCCATACAATACTTTCAACATCACAAAATTCAGACTCGCATCAACAGTATTTCCATCAATGTTCAACTCTTATACCCCGTTGGAAAAGAAGTGCAGAAAAGTGCACTTTTCAGAAGTTCAAAAGTTCCCTCAAAATGTATGGTTAAGTACTCTAAAATGTACTTTAATGCAACACTAGTGAGTCGTCATTGAAACGCGTTCATTATTGGACAAAATACAGTTAGTTACACTTAGGATACTTTAAATGTGCTATAAACATATTAAAGTGCACTACGGTATATAGACCATTTCAAGACATGTTATTAGTGTAATAACTGCTCCCACAGGGTTTTGGTTATAATATTCCATATATCTGTTTTACTTGATGTAAACGTAGTTGAGATAGTTTGGAAATTAACAAGAATATTCAGGCAAGGGATGCACTACGACTTTTTTAGTTCCAACACTGATTCCGATACATGGGTTTTGCATATTGATTGACACCCGATACTGATCCAATATCCCTATTGAATTAGGAGATAGGAATCATCCTCAGCTTTTATGGTCATGCTCCCCTATCTGGGCATTATTTACCAAGTCAAGATAAAACAGAACAAAATAACATAGACACACATATAATAAATTGGTATTTAGAATATAATAAAAAATAAACAATACATTGTATTTGATGTTTGTAGGCCTAGGTCTAATTAGGCGCCCGTCACTTTAAATTTCTCTACATGAACCTAACCTTACTGGACTTACATGAAAAGAAAGTTTGTTTCTATGCAAGGTGCTGGTGGAAATCAGTAGGCTGCTTCAGACGTTAATTATGTTTAGTTAGGCTGCTTGCTTCATTACTGACGAGCAGACTCAACATGAGCTAAGTTTGCTAACTGTAATCCAGGTTAAATATTGCAAGTTGTTTATTAAAATTTACAGTAAATGACTGATTTAATTATTATTTTATTAGTAACACTTAATAGCTATAGAAAATCTGTGTTTTCTTATCTTACAGCTGCACCTAGCTGACATGCTGTAACATGTCTATTGTTTGCAAGTCAGCTGAGCGCACAGTACCACACAGTAACATAGCGGGGTTGTTGTGGCCGTAAAGTTTACCAAACAGATCGGCCCATGGATCTGCAAGTTTTACAATCCAAGTATTTTTCCCATATTGGGACCATATTGGGGATATCCAATCCAAATATTGATCAGTGCATCCCTAATTTAGGCAGTTGCTTTTACAGTCAAGACGGTCTATGACATATATAACAATCCCAATTAAATCCCAATTCTGATGTTAAAGAAGCACGAGAAAATTGACAACTTATTCTCAAATGTGTAAGTGTGTGTAGAGAGAAAGTAAAACTCCTCAACAAACAATCCTGTGTGACATCAAGTGAATTTGAGACAACATTAGAAAAAAAATCAGATAGACAGATAGACAGCCACAGTTTTGACGTCGAACGCCTTTCGGCCGTTTTTCCCATTACAAATAACAACACTACTCCCACACTGTTGTCCCAGCTTGGAGGGGATAGTGTTACTGACCATAAATACATTGATTTTAACGCATGCCTGCTTCGATCAATAACTGCAATGGAAATGGACTGTAAATTCCAAGTTGTTCCAAACATCCATATGGTGAAACACAGAGACATTACTATTCAACCACAGGATCACCATAAAGCCCAAATGCAAAATATACTTTATTTTATTTACATTTAAAGCTGCACAGTGTAGTATTGCTACTTTAAAATAATGGTTTCAAACTCATTTTAAAATTAGATCAACTGTCTCTAACACTGCCAATGTGCACCTGCTATTGGGCTTTGTGGTACAATCAGTAAGAGCCTAGCATAAAACCCATTATAATACTCATGTAACCCATTAACCCATGTAGTAATAACAACTGTGTATAAATGTATATTTCTAATGTTTACAAAAGTTGTCCAAAACAATAGTCTTAAAGCAGAATTAAAAGCATGAATTAAGTGTTGTCCCTAAAGAGAACTGGCTCCACTGAAAAAAGCTAGGCTACATGCACGTAGCAGAAGTATATATGAAATACTATGTGCTGTGTGGCCTAATGCAATACTGCTGTATAGGAGATCACTCACCTTCTTTAATACTATGTGCTGTGTGGCCTAATGCAATACTGCTGTATAGGAGATCACTCACCTTCTTTAATACTATGTGCTGTGTGGCCTAATGTAATACTGCTGTATAGGAGATCACTCACCACCTTTGTCGCCTTTGCCTTTTCCTGCAATGTCATTGTCGGGGTTCAGAGCATCACTCAAATCGAAGTCATCAGGCCCTGTAAGTCATCCCAGCACAGCCCAACCAAACAATAGAGGGTCAGTCAACTTCACACAAACGTACACACTCACTCACACAGACACGCACACTAAAATACACGCATACACTCACACAAACATACACACTAAGACAGAGAAACACACAGACTCACTCACTCACATAACAATACACATTAAGACACACACACACACACAAACACACACACTAAGACACACAACCATACACACTCACACAAACATACACACTATGAGACATGCCTACACACTCACTCACACATACACACTAAGACACAAGCATACATACTCACTCACACACACACTCATTAAGACACACAAACAAACAAACAAACAAACAAACAGACACACTCACTCACACAAACATACACATTGAGACACACCAGCAGACACACTTAGTCACATAGCACAGTAGCTATGGAGACAGGTCTTGTGAGTGAATGACAGGACACTGGTGTCAGTAGGGGGATGGGGAGACATGTGGGATGAAAGGTGCGGTACATATGTCTTCATTTCTAGAAATCACACAGCTGTATTTTTTAGACATCCACTGAACACTGACTCCTAGGAGACTGGCAGAACTCTTCCACATAGAGTGGCTGTCGTTAGCTCAGAACGGCAATGAAGGTCTATTTATAGAAAGAGGATATCTCTGTGTGTGTGTTCCAGACGTTGTCTAGACAGACAGTTTTTACACCATCTCGAGTGATTGTGCTTCCCTGAGGTAAATCTACAGGGCTTTATAGTAGACAGCTCTGGGGAGCCTTTTCTGGTCGCACTTTCAAAATGAGAAATGGGGGTTTTCTGCGTTACTGCTGTGCCGACCTAGATATCATTGGCAAAGTAGGTTCGGAGTTTAGGGAATCCGTTTGTTTTTAGTGAGAGCAGCAGATGAAGACTGTGATTACAAATAAAGGTTTGAATAGCCTTTGTACTGGACTCTTGACTAAGCTTCTCAACTCATCACTGGCCTTCACACTGGGTCCGTTAAAAATTTAAATCGAGTACTAACCACTAAAAATAAGTAAATAATTCCGGACTTTGTCTCTGGGGCGTTTTGGCTAGCGCTTTGTCTCTGAAGCTCTTTTGATTACAATTATTTGCCCCAGCTGGTCGCCATTCATACAGTGCATCCGGAAAGTATTTACAGTGCTTTCCTCTTTCCATATTTTGTTATGTTACAGCCTTATTCCAAAATGGATTCAATTCATTTTTTTCCACACAATTCTACACATAATACCCCATAATGGCAACGTGAAAAAAGAAAAAAGATTTTTGCAAATTTATTAAAAAGAAAAAAACTAAGAAACCACATGTACATAAGTATTCACAGCCTTTGCTCAATACTTTGTTGATGCACCTTTGGCCGCAATTACAGCCTCAAGTCTTTTTGAATATGATGCCACAAGCTTGGCACACCTATCTTTGGGCAGTTTTGCCCATTCCTCTTTGCAGCACCTCTCAAGCTCCATCAATTTGGATGGGAAGCGTCGGTGCACAGTCATTTTCAGATCTCCATCGGATTTAAGTCTGGGCTCTGGCTGGGCCACTCAAGGACATTCACAGAGTTGTCCTGATACCACTCCTTTGATATCTTGGCTGGATCGTTGTCCTGCTGAAAGCTGAACCGCCGCCCCAGTCTGAGGTCAAGAGTGCTCTGGAGCAGGTTTTCATCCAGGATGTCTCTGTAATTGCTGCATTCATCTTTCCCTCCATCCTGACTAGTCTCACAGTTCCTGCTGCTGAAAAACATCCGCACAGCATAATGCTGCCACCACCTGCCAGTCCTTCAGGTGCCTTTTGGCAAACTCCAGGCGGGCTGCCATGTGCCTTTTACTAAGGAGTGGCTTCCGTCTGGCCACTCTACCATACAGGCCTGTTTGGTGGATTGCTGCAGAGATGGTTGTCCTTCTGAAAGGTTCTCCTCTCTCCACAGAGGAATGCTGGAGTTCTGACAGAGTGACCATCGGGTTCTTAGTCACCTCCCTGACTAAGGCCCTTCTCCCCCGATTGCTCAGTTTAGATGGCCGGCCAGCTCTAGGAAGAGTCCTGGTGGTTCCGAACTTCTTCCATTTACGGATGATGGAGGCCACTGTGCTCATTGGGACCTTCAAAGCAGCAGAAATGTTTCTGTACCATTCCCCAGATTTGTGCTTCGAGACAATCCTGTCTCGGAGGTCTACAGACAATTCCTTTGACTTCATGCTTGGTTTGTGCTCTGACATGCACTGTCAACTATGGGACCTTACATAGACAGGTGCGTGCCTTTCCAAATCATGTCCAATCAACTGAATTTACCACAATTGGACTCCAATTAAGCTGTAGAAACATCTCAAGGATGATCAGTGGAAACAGGATGCACCTGAGCTCAATTTTGAGCTTCATGGCAAACGCTGTGAATAGTTATGTACATGTGTTTTCTTAGTTTTTTTTATTTTTAATAAATTTGCACACATCTCAAAAAGACTTTTTCACTTTGTCATTATGGGGTGTTGTGTGTAGAATTGTGAGGAAAAAAAATAATTGAATCCATTTTGGAATAAGGCTGTAACATAACAAAATATGGAAAGAGTGAAGCGCTGTGAATACTTTCCAGATGCACCGTATTACCTTAGCTTGTGCACCTAGATCTGGTGACACAAACACAAGCTCCCATTTGTCTATATCACGGGAACCCAGCAAAAGGCAGTAGGAAAGACATACAAATTTAAACTTGTATTGTTCATTTATTTGCTATGATTTTATTTCAGTATTTGTGTTCATCTGGCTTCAGTGTAAAGCTGAACACACTGAATTCTGTTACTAAAAAAAAACATGAACAACAACTTTCAATCCTGTGGGTTAAGTAGGACTAAGATTTAGCAAAAGATGGACAGGGTGTCTATCGGCTGACTGACGCAAAGCTCTACGCTTATATAAAGCTCTATAGCACATATAAAGCACTTATTTATAAGGGACAGAGAGGCAACGCCTTTCCAATTGATCCAATGCATTATCCCTCAAAAACAGCTACAATCACTTTACAATTGTGCACTATAAATCAAGGATTTTATTTTATCACTTCTACTGCTCTTAATAGTGAAAAAATGTCCTGGGGAGTTTTTGTGTTGATCAGCACAAAGACAGCACGCAATTGCTCAACATAAACATGACCACACATAAAAATGTCATAGTCAAAGGAAAAATCCATTCTATCAACCTATATATAAGAACAGCACTGGTACGACATAGACCAAATTTGCGAACTGGCACCTAATGCCAAGAAAAGACACTTCCTTGCCCTTATCAATTAGCACTGGCTACCTTTTAAATAATTGGTCCATGTTGTACCAAATTTTCGTTTTCATACCTACTGATAGCACTCTGCAATGTAAAACAGGGATACGGGCTGATTCACTTTGGATACTCCCTTTAAGCATCTTTCACATCGAAGGTAGGTGTAGCAGTCTCAATTCTGAACCGCTTAGAGCCTTGCATACTACCTGTGTGTTACGCACAGCTCAAACCACACCACACTGCGCCACGAAAATAAAAGGGATGGTGTTTTCTTTATATGAGTGGCAAGCAGTTGGAACTGGTCTCAAAACATTTTGACAGCAGTGGCTTCTGGTGTGAATACAGGGGTGGAACTGCTGGAGATTGCTTACGCACTTCCACTCGTGTGAAGGGAAGGATCTGCACTGCAGGGAGAGGTGAGAGACAACAAAAGGTGGGGTGGGGGGAGGGGTAGGGGGAGTCTGCCAAGAGACACATTGGCAAATGTGCAAATGTGCCTTTTGGCAGCGACGCATGGTCTGTTTTCTGCATGAATAGATTGGATCAGGGCTTCTAGAGTGCGACCGTTTTGTTTATTTACGCTGGTAGCCGCATTGTGGTTGGGCCCAGGAATGTCTGCTGAATGAGGGAGTCATGGTACCAACCGTGTCAGAGTACACAGTCAATGCTGCTGAGGGAGAGACTGCAGAGGTGTGATTGAGACACACAGTATGACCATGCTACTCTTAGAGATACACACACATCTGGACTGACAGACAAAGAATGGGACCCCAGCATACAATTAATAAACATATTCCCCGGACTCCATGAGAGTGGCTTCATGTGGAAAACCTGTATGTGTGCACCGTGTGTAATCATACAAACATAACAGCATTCGTAGTGATACTGATACACACATACACACTTAATCTTATACAAATGAACATACGGCATCTGTGTTGTACACTATGCATGCACAGTTTTCACACATCTGACCAGGAACAACAAAGTGATGGAATTGACATTTGTGTAAACACACAAACATAGGTATGATAGCACATGGCAAGGGTGGGGGGGGGGGTGGTTGGGCGCAAGACAAGTACCAACCCGGTTTGGCACTGTGGGGAGGCCTGGTGGTTCTGATCATCCTGGGACTGGTGCGGGGCAGCAGGCCAGGCCGGACTGTGGCCCCGAGGAAGTCTGAGCCGGTCTCCTCTGTTAGCGAGTGAGTGGGTTGGGGAGGGGGGCTACTTGGTTAGTAGGGTTAGAGAGGAACATTGGGAAAAGCACTGCACTGCCACACTCCGTGGGCCAGACCTACAGCAGCAGTAAATCAACTCACAGCCCTTTTGTTTGAAGTCACCAAGTGCTGTCGGTAGGAATAACAACAAGAACATTTGGTACGAGTACAACAATTACCAGCACGGGAGCCAAAGTAAATGATAAGCGATAATTTTTTATCAAGGTTTAATTTTCCATCCTGTTAACATTGGCTGGCAGTTTGCAACATTTGGTCTGTGTTGTGCCAAGTTCCTCTTCCTACCGACAGTACTCTGCTATGGGTTGATTTATTCTGGACAATCCCTTTAATTATTAAGGTGCTTACTTTTCTATTGACTATTTAAGTTATATTTTTCTCTTCAGAAATATAGAGAGGACTCTATAAATTATGCCATTCCAGAATGTGAGGGACATGAAATTACTGCTCTAAACTATTCAGTATAAAATGTCCACCTCTTTTATTACCTTGTTCAGTCTGCTATTTTCTGAATATAACTATCTAATTTCTAAGCATTTAAATAGACATTTTCACAGACACCAAGCAGTGATTGAGTCCAACAAGAGGCAAGCAGTTCAAGGACAACAACGACAACAAAAACAACAACGAAAACCTTAATATATGTTCCCTTATATAATCCCTTAATATGCCACCACTCTGTCCTGTCCTTCTCTGTTTCTGTTTGTCACTGTCTCCTGTAGGATCGTCTGCCTGTTTCCGAACTCGGTCTGCCTGTGACCCGTTACCTGCATTGGTTTCCAGCCTGTTTCATGTTTTCCCCGTCTGGTTCCTGGTCTGTATCTGTTTGTCCCTGTCTCCTGTAAGATCGCCTGTCTGTTTTTTGAACCCGGACCGCCTGTGACCCTGCCTGCCCAAGGACCTACGCCTCTGCTCCTCTGCCCCTGGGTTCCAACCCATTGCCTGCCCACGGCTAACGCTCTGCACTCCAGCCCCAGCTGCTGGACGTCCGCCGCTTTCAGTGCCGCCGCCTTGCCCAACCTGCTGCAACGCCAAGGGGCGTTTCTTCTCTTGGGGGGGGGGGGAGGGGGGGGGGTGTACTGTCAGGGTTTCCCAGTTTTTGTTCTGTGTTTGGTCACATTTGCTGGACATCTCTGGGGTTACCTTTTGTCACTCTGTGTTTTTTGTATCCCACCTGGTTGTGATTATTGTCAATTACCCACCCATTATGTCTTTGTCTCTCATTGGTTCCTGCTCCCCTTCCCACAGTATTTATTCCCCATGGTTTGTTTGTTCTGATTGTCTTCCGGTTTCCCCATAGTATTCCTGCTCAGTGAGTTTCTTGACTTTGATACTGTTCTTGTCCTGTCTGGCTTGCCTGTTCTCTGTTCTCGAGTTTTTTGACCTCCTATCTAGAGGATTTAGTTGTGTTTTTTAAGCCTCCTGTTTTCTCTGAATTTTTGTGTTTTTGATGCTCTCAGCATTTTTCCTGAAAGTCTTGCGTGTTTAAGACTGAATAAATCAACCCTGCTTCTGATTCTGCATTTGGGTCCAATTTTACTGGTATTTTACTAGTACCCTGACATAATATATATATATTTCCTTGTATAAACCCGTAATATTTCATATGATCAATATTGCTAATCAGCCGGCACTGTACTGTATGGGTTCTACATTTTTGCGCAGATTAAAGCATTTAATGTGTATATACCAAATGACCATTGACTCCATCTCAGATTTTTCAGTTAAATAGTTTGAGTGGGCTTTATAATGGTGTTGAAAACTTTAGAGCAACATGAGCGCCGTTTGGGCAGAGATGATGTTGAGATGTATGTGTGCGCAGAGGCATTTATTACCTGCACTGATTGAAATGCCTGGCATATGTTTGGCTAGAAAAAACAGATGGCATGTCTCTGAGAAAGAAGACAGATCTTTCACTGGGAAATCATGTTACTGGTTTTCTGTTGGTTCTTGGGTGTAATGAGAAGAAATCCTCCACTCTAGTCAATATCTATTGGCAGGTGCGGCTATCTCCAGGCCCTCAAGGAGCGACTGTGTGTGTGTGGGCAACATGATAGCATCTAATCTGCAGCCACATGGGTGAATCCACTCTGCTTTTTTCAGTGGCAGGTTTTCTTTTAGTTAAGCATACTCACCATGGCCAGAGCACAGCACAAAAGAAGGGGAGAACAATGCCAGGGCTCATGTTTCACTATTGCTTTGAAGGTGTCAAAAAGGAAGTTTTTTTTGTTTTTTTTCTCCCTAAGGGCATGCTTGTCATGTTTCACTTCACCCACAGGTTCTGTTCCGCAAAGACTGGCAGTTACCAAGTAAGCAGGAGGGGAGAGAAAAAGCAAGTTTCATTTTGCTTAGCAGAGGAAGTTCTTCAGCTAAACGTTAGTCTGTTAGTAGTCAACACACACAGTGAGAGGGTGGCAGTGGTGTCTGATTTGCCTACCTGGTTTGGGCTTAGGTTTGACAGGCGCTTTGGTTGGGGCTGGAGGAGGTGGAGCTGGTTTCTTCGTGGGAGTGTCAAAGTCCAATGCACCAGCGAGGTCGAAATCTGCAAAGTGGATCTGTGGTTTCTTTTCACGGTATACACAGTATAATGTACATATACACACACGCGATAGAAACAGTAACCTAACAGTGCCGTTTCTTCAGCTTTTCCACAGAAGTGCTGCAGAAACTGCTGCAATGTATATCAAAATAGCCAATTAGCACATTAATTCGTCATGGCAGCATACACAGCACATTATAAATACCTCATTAGCACCTCACAGCACAAGCAGTAAGTTCATTTGAATAGTTATTTACCATCTGCAGCTCCTCCGGCTGGTGCACTGGGTGTTTTAGCTGCGGCTGTGGAGATAGTGAAAGACACAGTTACATTCACAATCACATTCATTATAGTAGGTTAGTGGTAATGTAGGTTGTTTTAGTTTAAACCAGGGGTCTGCAACCCCTGTAAGTCTGCCACAGATGGCATGCAGAGGGATTCTCACTGACAGTCCATACAGTAGAAAAAGTTGGGCTGTCTCTGCTGTTGAACAGCCTTTGGGTGTGTCTTCTGTAGGGTAAAACAGTAATGAAACCTAATGGCTTTAAGTGTTTTTCATCAGTCAGTTTGCTCAGTAGTTATGGCAAAAAAGCCGTAGAGGGTCAGGCATTCGGGCACATCCCTCATGGATATAATGAGTAATAATGAAGTGCTGTGTTCTTATTGGATTTTGAAAGTTTTATTGTATTTGTCCCAACATCCACCGTCATTTTGAGACAGAGCACTAAATGACAAGTCAACCAAATGTGAGGCTTTGAACTGATTCACAGAACAAAAACAAACCAATCATTGACATTTTGCTAGTAACTTTTTTGAAATGTAGGCCACATAAACAGAACTGCCACCGCCAGTTAAAAAAAAGTGTGCTTGTATTAAATGCTCTGCTTTTCTGCAATAATTTGTAAAGACAAAGATACCACTGCAGGCCTACTGAAGGCCAGGGTACCCAATTCTTGTTCTTGTTAGACATGAGAGAAGCACAATTAAAATGCAGTGAGAATGTTGTTAGTCAGCTATGGCGAGAATCCAGTTTTGGATAAACCCAAAATGAGTGAGTGTGCTTCCCGTTTTGCAGGTCAGCCAGTCTGTGGTGTGCATTTTCATGTCTGAAATTTAGGGGTTTGGAATGATTCATTTATTTTTTATTTTCAAAAAATGATACCAACATATTCATAAAGCACAGCTTTGCATCCAGCCAGAACAGATTTAACACATCTTCATGCTGGAAATGTGCCACCATAATTATGTATTGTAAAAAAAAAAAACAATTGGTCTCTGCTTTGTATTGTATTTTGCTACAGTACTGCACAACTTGCCTATGGCTTCATTTTCCCCAACTAGATTTTCTAGCAACTGATAAATGAACAATAAACCTATTGGTTCTGCATGGGATTTAAGTTCAAACAAAGTGCCCACCCACCAAGTAAACATATATCCCTCTCAAGAGGAGTGTCTAGACTCTCGGCACAAAGTAAAGCAAAGTAAAAGTCAGGTCCACCAGGCTACCATTGAGTAGACACTACAGTAAATAACTGCTATGGTGTGAGCAGGTTCTTTGGTGTGTCTTAATGGAAGTACCCATACAGGGGTGTGTTTCCAAAAACCATTGTTGCTAACCAGTTAGCTGCTGTTTCAATCTCCTCTGTGCCCGCTTATTTCCCCAGAGAACTACCAGAGACATCTTTGTGTCCTGTGAGACACTGTGCTTCATTTTGCACTGATTTGTGCAAGCAGTGTAGTTGTGGTAGGTCAAAGAATTTCTCTTTCTCAGTGACGAAACACATTTTCAAATGATTAAAAATAGAAGTACTCCATCAATTTTATTTGACCCTCTCCCTGAAAATATCTGTCATTTAGCAACTGTATTGAGCTGAGAGATCTAGAGCTGACATAATGCTTCTTCCACTTGTATGTGGTTAGGGTCAATAGTCCAGTGCTTTGTCTACGCTATGGTGTCCTACGCTAAGGTCATGGAGTTTTACGTACGTGTTGCTGGCTCATCATCCCGTCCCAGCGCATCGGCCAGATCAAAGCCGTCCTCACATCGCACTATGACAAAGAAGAAGAGAAACAAGTCAGACAAAGATTTGTGTTAAAGGAGAAGTCTGGTATGACTGATTCATAGCCCTGTTGTCTAAGGTTGAGGAAAAAAAGAAAAACAAGAATATTTGATACATCATAGGCCAAATAGCAAACCAGCATCTAACATTAATTGAATGGGGCATAGGAAAATGTAACAAAAAATTAGTTTCTGTGCCCCATTCCGTTAGTGTTAGCTGCTGGTCTGCTATTCAATCTATATTGTATCAAAATTTCTCGTTTTTTTTCCTACCAACAGTAATCAGTGACCTCAAACGAAAGGGCTACAAATTGAATCACACTTGATTTTCTCCTTTAGGCAGAACTGAATGTATCCATCAAGTGTTACCCAGTTATGCATGAATACAAACCCATACAGGCCCAAGCTTTGGTCTTATGTGACACGCACTGATTTAGCCTAGCGAGCAGAAAAGCAAGAACACAAAGGCGCGTCAGAGAGTGTGGGGAACACACAAAGAGGGGTCTACCAATAGGGCCTATACCCTGATTCCAGAGGTTTTTGGAATGTATCAAATTCCACTGTGACGAGATATTTAGAGGGGGCTAAGGAAGAGACCCCCTCTAGGCCTGTGCTCTTCCTAGGTCTACATTCTTTCTGTCTATAGACAGAGGACCTTTTGTGTTCATGTGGGCCTGTGGACACAAAAGATCATTTTTCCCCCATTTTTCCACATTCATTCCACTAATTTTATCTACTATATTCCATCATGGCAATAGATCAGACAAAGATGATTTTATGGGCTAAACTGAGGGGGAGGAGATTTTGAAAGGCACTCTAGAACTGATCTGTTTAACACCAGCCATGATAAGGGCTCTGTTTTAGTTGTTTAGCGTGGAGTCATTAACAGCCAAAGGTTATCTTCTAAAAGTCTCAATTTCCCTTAATCTCTTTTGGCTGGCATGTATAACCACAGTTATTGATCTAAATTAGGCCTCGGCAGACTGATAACATCACATTAATCAGCACTAGCCGATACGACTGGTAGTAAAAGTCAGTCAGAAAAATTAAACAATAGTACAGCACTGTGCGAGTTTGATAATTTCAAATATCTATTATAAATAATATTGCAAGTGCCTTTAAAGCAGAGCTATCCCATGTGATGTTTGGAGCCGTTCGTCCAGAGCAGCTTCCTGTGACTATTTATAGTATGGGGTCGGTGACCAGCACACAGCACTTGTATATCCACTATGGCTCTGTGTCACAACACGCACACACACACAGACACACACACATTCTCTCTGTCCACGCACCCTCCTTTATTGGTTAATTTCCACTATTACAATATTTCACGATTACTGACTAATTTCTGAATAGAACTGAACTGAATATAGGCTAGGTGTTGTCTAGGCCAGGATTAGAAACGGTTAAAAACGCTCACATCCTGCCATCCACGCCGGGAACTGCCTCGGCAAGACATTATTTCTGTGGTCACATGGTGGCAGGTCTAATCTACGCGACCGGCCGCCCAATCGCAGCAAGGCCCTATTCAGGGATTTGTCCTTTCATCATGCTATCTGCTCTGTCGTTTGTGCGGCTTAATGTGCCAAGACATTTTCAAGCAATCCCAGTTCGCCAGCGGGACATATTTTAGATGCTGCTTAACAGCTAGCCTGTCTAGAGCTCTCTGTCAAACTGGGCACAGGGATTACTGGAGATGATAGGCTGAGAAGGCTGATAACACCAGGTCAGACCGGGTCCCCAAGTGACAGAATATTGCTTTTATGCTCACAGCGCTTACTATTCATTTGGTTGTTTAATAAATAAATAATAAAAACATATGACACCAGGCCCACACAGTCTCCCAGAGGTGGGTTGATGAGGTAATGAATAGTGAATTTTGGGCACGTACAGGTGCCTCTGTCACATGGCACACATCTTGGGTTGATCTAATTACACCGATAACCGAGGGTGTGGCAGGGGGAGAAAGAGAGAAGGAGAAAGGAGGACAGAGAAGGAGAGAGGAGGCGTTAATTCAGGAGGAGGAGCAGAAGAGAAAGAAGGGGGGGTGGGGGGTGCTGTCGGAGCCTGCCAGACACACACACAGCTGTCTAGCGTCGCTACCCCGGCACTCTATTCATCCAAACAAGGGAGCTTCTTTTGGGGCAGGAGGTGACGGCGGGGTGGAGGGTGGAAGAGTGGGCAACGTCTCAACCATGTTGGGAGCGATGGGAGATCTATCTATCCATCATTCCAAGTCTGGGCGAGGAACAATGCTTTCAATTAAAACAGGGATCACCTGCTCTGAATACTAAAAAACCTGGCAAGCAAGCTACTGCTTGGTTAAACCCAGACATGAAGGGGGGTGTGTGTCGAGGTGATGGTGGGGATTGATCCCCCCTAACCCCCCTCAAACACACAAACACACACACACCTCCATCTTTAGCTGTGGGAGCGTGACTGTGCTTAATGTTCTTCTCAGTTATAGCTTCTCCCCGTTGGTACCGCAGTCTGGGAGAGCGAGAGTGAGATAGTGAGCATCTATGTGCCAGTACCTGCCCTCTGTCTCCCTGGTTGTACTACACGCATGCGTAAGGATGGGAGTGCACCCCCATGCATTACCTGTAAGCAGGGTGAGACACATTCTACTGTGTCATTGTTACAATGAGGGACGGTGCTGCCAAAATGTCTGCTGTTACTCCAAAAGTCGGCTTGGGTGCTTTGCCATTGATTTTTGGCACTCCCCACATGGCTTCATAATTCATGGTCTTGGTAGTTTTTTTTCCCCCTTTATTCAGAGATCATGGCCTCTTTCAACGGTGTCTGACATGAAATAGTTTAAAATATTCTTGTTCACAGAAATAAATCCTTTTAATCTGTATGTAGGCCTACCACAGTTAATAATTTTAGCCAAACCCAGCTGTTTATCTCCCAAATCCTTTGGACTTTTTTGTACAAAGACCTTAATTCTGATTTGCACAAGACACCAAATGAGACAAGGCTGTACCTTATCAAATATGTACTCAAATGCAATCATCAGTGCAGAGACGGCATCAAAAGGCTGGCATATGTCCTTTTCTCTCCAAGATTGCCTGGTTGACTTGCCTGGTTGATACCTCCTATAGGGACCGTTGTCTCACCTTACAGTAGCATAGATTAGACGAGTGAGATCCCAGCAGGTATGGTAAAACTATCCTATTTAATGTTCTCTACAGGGCCACAACAGTAAAAGAGTCCTTGGAATCTACTGACAAAAAGCCTACCACGCTGGTGTTGAAACCCACAGGCTGACCTCATCTTGGTCATTACTAACTTAACTGTTTCTGGACACAATGTTCCACAGCTGTGTCGCCGCACCTCAGACTATGAATGATACGGTAATTATTTGGTGCGCCACTTCTCATGTGCAAAGTACCGTTATTCAGCAGCCAGATTTCAAGTACGCTAGGCTACGGCCCTATCCATTGCTCAGCGGCAGCCTACAAAAAATCTGATGAACCCGGCATGGCATAGAGACCTTAACAAAGAGGGGCGAAACGCTTACCTTTCACAGTGAGCAGAGACAACAGCGCGAACACAGCCCATGCCGAAAATCTCCTCATAGTCTCGAAGTCCTTCAGGAAATTTACACAGCGTTGGGAAATGTAACTAATATGTAGCCTGGACAACTGCTGGCAGATTAAAAACTAGTCTCCACCGGGCCCAGCTGTTAGATTAGGACGTTATAGAGTCGTATACTTTGATCCGAGTCCACCCTAGACAGTGCGACAGTCTGAAACTGTTAGCTGCAATAAAGTCTGCAGTGCGAATGAGCAAGCGGAGTCTACCGAGAACAGACGAAGGGCGCAACGTGGAGAATCACGTTACACCAGCGTTGGGCGGTTCCTCCACGGCAACTCTGTACCTCTACTGCTGAAAGACGAGAATATGTAAAGAACAAACCTTTCGTTTGGTTTTGTTTTCTGACTTTTCTCAGATTAACTGCGTATGCCTAGGTTTTGTTTCCCTTCCACTCACAATAAATAATTTCCTGGCGTTAATAGTTGGTAGCCCACGTGCCAACCGGCGAAGCAACACGCACATTCAGCAAAAAAGGTGCGGTATTGCGATGGATGGCCATCACTCAATCAGCTTAATTCAGTCTATAGGCCTATCTCACACCTATGCTGTTTTGTCTGCCATTCTGAGTGCCAGCTCATTCCTTGTCATCACAAATTCCATGAGTGACTGAATCCATGGCACATAAAATTGGCCCTCATTAATTATTAACATTAGGTTTGTATAACAATAACTCGGGGTCGGAATTAAGAAAACTGAACAATATACAGTTTAAAGGAAAAATGTTTTGTTGTCAAAAATAAATGAATAGCCTTCTTCTGGCACGTGGCCATTATTTTGTATTTGTTTAGGCTATGATGTTTGTCATTTTAATTAAAGCACATAACAATAGCTAGTCAGGATAGGTCATGATTGTAGGTGGATTTTATTTATAGACCTTTTCATTTACTTTAGACCTTATAGACCTATTTATTTATTTTATATTATACTTCTTGTTGGCCACTTCTCAGCCAAACATGTTTTGCTGACAAATACGCAGTCAGAACAATGAACAGTCAGAACAGTGTTTTTAGTGCAAAAATGCAATGTGCAAATGTCAATAGGCAGTACTTGCCACAGTAGAAGCAGTAATGATAATAATGAGTGGTGCAAATATAAATATAAAAACAGAACAATTAGCAGCAGATGTGTGCAAGAGTCTCAGTTGGGGGGGAGAGTCCAGTGTCTTCCTAGACTCCTGCCATCCTGGTGCCTCTGCTGGCCCCTCTGGAAGCTGACCACAATCTCCTTGGTCTTGCTGACATTTAGCAGGAGATTGTTGCCTTTGCACCATCTGTAGGCCTACACGCCAAGCCATGCTGCAAAAGGTTTGATTAAAAGTGAAAACAGTCAGAGTGAAAGTTTCTGACTGGGGATTTGGCACGCTAGGCGACAGGACTTGTCCCAGTTAGCTACATAGCCTACATGCCCCCCTCCCCAATAGAAAAGGTGAAATCCAATCCACTTTGCCTTCCTTTTACAGAAGCAGGACAGGAGTCCATTTCATTGAATGCACTGTGCAGCTTAGAGGATCATAAGGTGTGGTTTTTCGGGCTTTCAACTCAAAAAAGTCCATCAAATTTTTCTTCCTATTACTCTTCAAGTAATATCAATCAGGTCAATCAGTGGGCTGCTCTCCATTAGCTCAATCAAGTTGATCAGTGGGCTGCTCTCCATTGTGTGAAGTCTCCTTCCCTGTTTAGTCTCTTCCGTGTTCTCTCAGCCACTAGTTCGTCACGAGAAACAGCTAAACTACAAAAAAGGTTTCACTAATCATTTAAAAGCAGTGGCCCCACTTCATTGGTTGTTGAGGGTTTCTCAGAAAAGAAGCCTGAAATAACAGCTCGCTGATGCAAAAAGAAAGGGAGTGAAAGGAAGTCAATAACCCCTTCATGCATCACGTTATATATGGGCACAACTCACAAATGCCCCATGAGAATGCATAGTGAAACAGGCACTCACTTACTCACTTGGTTGGGAGCTCTGTGGATTATGATGATGGCAGGTGACTGGTGTCCCTTAAATAAAAAAAAGGAACAAAGAAGTCGTATGGACCAAATCTAGATGCATGGACTAAACCATAAGATGAAGAAAGAAAAAAAAAAAAATAAACGACATGTTTATTACAGACACTCATTATTCATTTGTTGTTTTAGACAGAAGTTTGCCAGTGTGGGAAAACTTTTGAATGAGAAAAAATATAAAAGAAGTCTTTTCTTTTATTTATCCCTCATGACAGATTCCAGTTCCTACGTTGCCTTTCTTGAGGTTTCAAGAGTGATGTCTGCCAGAGAGCCTGTCAAGAAATGTTCTTGGCCGTTGACCAAGCAATAACAATTAGCAACAGGGACTAGGACCATCTTTAAAAGTGTACCAAGAAAATCACAAAAAATGTCACTCTCAGTGCATGGCAAACTATGGTGTTGCTTGCTAATGTCTAATTCATTGCTTCCATCTTGCCAAGGGGTTATATAACATTGACATTGACACAGGCCCTAAAAATATCAAGGGAGGACACCACTGTGGTGTGACGAGATAGTTGCTCTTTTAAAACAGAAAGCAACATTTAACACCTCTAAGAAATTAGTTCAGATTTACTGGACCACTCAAGCTCGATCAGGATCTGATTTCTTTTTTAACAAAACAGCATTGTTCTCTTTACATGCTGGTTTAGTAAGCAGACAGAGACACCAATGGCAGATTTTAATTTTAACTTAAAATTAGAGTAACCTTGCTCAACAATGCCTTCTATTCACACATCAGTAACTGTGTCCAAAGCAGGGCCTACCAACTTGGTTAACTACAATGCCCAGGCATTGATATATTTACTAAATTTGTTATTTAGATTCCAAAGAAACAAAACAAAGATGAGAACAACACACACACACACACAAAACACTGAGACACACTCAGAACATACACTTGCCATGAGGTAATCTTAGCAACACAGCGATCAACTCATTGACTTTTGCTGGTATCATTTGAAGTGCAGCAAGACACTCAGTCTGAGACTCCCATGTTAGGACACCTCCTGCCTCAACAAGTCCTCGTCTCCTGATGTACACATGTCAACAGACCCCTCAAGCATCAAATCATGGCACACCTTCTCAAGGTACTCCTGCACAGTCCCATCCTCTGGTTGCTCAGCACCAGTTTCTGTCTTCCTCTTGCCTTCACTTTCTCCATCTGCAGATGGAAGAGGCCCAGTGGTGCCATCCTCATAGCCCAGCACAGAGTCTTGGCCCTGGGCAGACTGGTCTGTGGAGCCTCCTTCTCCTGATGCCTCTGTCAGCTCCACGATTTCATAGCGAAACAGCTGCATTCTCATGAAGCCGTCTGCATGCTCTATGTACCTGAGCAGGGAAAACACAATGGGAGTGATGGTCACATACAGCCAATGTGCCTGACCCACTCAAAACTGGCTTCACACAACTAGACTGGTAAACTGATCGTGCCAGGATGCCTTCTATTGCCCTTGTGTAACAAAGTTTTGCACTAAGCACAGACTACTGATCACAGCCAACCGGCATAAATTCTGCACTTGTGCAATATGTGCATGTTCAAAGACTGACAGTAATCACGAATATTACACATAATTTGATCATTGCAAATGGGATTGCTATTGTCAGTCCTGAGTCATCTGGTTGTGGAGGAGAGAATTACATGGAGGCCAATGACATACAAATAGCATCCATGGCTTCAGTCAGCTAGAGGCAAAGGCATATTAACTACGGTATTTGCATCTCCTTTAGGGAACATTTAACGCATGTGACAATAAAATTTCCTTGCATCCAAGATGGTGAGTTCATATCTATCATAGCTTTGATGGCTCTGTTTAATTATTATGGGATAGTGTCTTTATGAAATTATGGATGATTTTTTTCCCTTTCCTGTGTACGAGGCAATATCAAAATGACTTCAGAAAGCGCAATAAGTAAATTTTTGTGGCGTGTAAATGAAGGAAATTTCTAATCACCTAATCATTCTAATCTTGACTCCCCAGCCAAAACAACATCACTGGCAACTTAACCATCTTGTGACATTTGTAATTCTGTGTAATAAACTTTTGTCTTTTCCATTCTGCCCAAAACAATAATCCATTATGGTTATCAGATCTCTAGTTGCGCGTGTGACAGTGTAGCACTGCATAGTGGAGATATTTTCAGACCAACCTGACTCTTGGGTGTCCTGAAGGCCATTTGAAGTCGTGTTTCTTGCGCAGGTGAACAGTGAGGTTATTACCTCTAGAGAAGGACTGATTACACATATGGCACTTGTAACGGGGTGCTGAATCTCCCTGCTGAAGACGGCAAAAAGCAGACATGTGTGTCTCTTACGATCATTTCAGCCTCAATTTGTTATATTTATTAGGTTTTCTCTAACCATTTCATTTTGTGGCAAGGTTCACAAGATTGTAAAGATCTCATACTATGATTTGTGTAAACTCTCAGATCTATCTCAGATTTTGCTTTGAGTTGGTCTTCTTCATTTTAGGTTTAAACACCTGTAAAATATTTGCGAAATTCAAATGTTTTCATGTTTTTATATTCTAAAAAAAAGTATGGAATCTCAGAAGTTGTGTTTGGGCTTTGAATACCAGTACTCTTCAAATTACAATTCTTTACCTGATCAAACTTGGATGTAAGACAAACATGTTTTCTGAATGACTTTATATTTGCAAATTTAGAAAGCGAATTGAATTTATATTTGCATTAAGGGACTGAAGCAAATTTTCAGGTGTTTCCAACCAAGGATTTCTTATTCGCATAACTTAAATTCGCATTAACAAGTTGGATGGAAACCCAGCTACTTTTGTAAAAAAGTGATCACCTGGTTGAACTAATCAAGGTCAAATCAAGGTGCAGCAGTCATAAAAAAGGTTGCTGCACATAGACACCATCAATCGGCACATTTCTGTAAGTGTGTCACAAAATATATCAAATAACAGAGTAGGCTATTTGGTATGGTTTCAGTACAATTTGTCTCAGAAGTATTATACAGTATTCCTTTGGGATTAAGTTTGGGACAAATGCACATGGAAGCACAAAGAGAAACACATGATTTTTGTCAAGAAGATTCAAGCCGTGAATCTGATTCCCTGAATAACTACCACAAGGGAGTTTTTCCTTGTCTGTAAAGCACCATGAGACAATTCTATTGCAAATGACGCTGCATAAATATAATTGAGTTGAATTGAATGAATAAAAAAAGAAACCATTTGGAGTGTTTAAAAATCCTGTTAAATATAGCTGATACCGACGTCAGTCTTATAGGGCCAATATGTCGTACAGGTCAGGGATCCGATTAAGCGTTTTAGTGTATTCGTAATTGTCTATTATTCCATGTATAAACACATTGTTATATATAATGAAACTGATCTGGGTTACAACATGAATCTTGCTGGATGCTGGCTTTTGAAATTGCAGTAACAAGCAGTACTAGCAAATTTATACAGCAAAGTTAACTATCGATAGTTCGTGAAGGCCAGACAAAGCATGAATAAGGCTAAGGATCCCTGATCAATCCAATTGACTAGGCCAGATCACAGATTTGAAATCCGTGATTTGGTCTTGCCATTTGGATTGATTTGGCCTATTAAAACCTCTCTCAAACATTTCCCAACCCTGAAAACACCAGACCCTCAAACTGATGCCAGACTCTCAAACTGTAACAAAGTGAGTGATTCTGGCACATCCAGACACAGACAAGGTCGGGACAACATAAAACCTGACGTGGTTCAGCAAATCTGATTTGACACAGAATGAACACAATGCATCACCTGTATTTCAAATCTGCCAAATACTAAAGGTGCCGTTTTAGCCATCCCACCTCATGTATCCTTTTGTAGTGACTTTTGAAGGACTGCATAGAATGTGTGGCGAAATCACAGTCGTCATGGTCACAAGGATAGAGGGGCTCACTGTTGTGCTTGTCAGCGTGTTTAAGCAAGTCAAACTCATTTTTACAACTGAAAACACAAAGACAAGACAAAGCAAAAATCAATGAAATAAATAAATACATTTCATATTTTCTGGAAATCTGTCATATTGGTTATGATGTTTTGTGACGTTATTAAAAACATTCTATATTATAAATGTTAGTATATTACTAAGACAACTTGCCTGTACTCACAAAGGCCACACTTGTAAGGTTTTTCAGTGCTGTGTCGGTATTTCACATGCTTTTTCACAGCAGATGGTGACGGGCAGGTCATGTCACACAGGGAACACTTATAGAGATTAACTGGAAGTCAAAAAACAAAAACAGACATTTTACCAAACTGTTTCATTTCTAACTGAGTTCCATGTGAGTACAAAATTACTGTACTGTAATTACTTGGCAATACATTACTAAGTCCTAAAGGTGAAGTCAGTGATGCCAATTCATTTGTAAAACACACTGTAGTGTCTTCTTATGATGCCTTGGCACTGAGAATTGGAAACAAAGTGTGGACAGCCTGTTCCCCAAACAATAATACAGTTTCTATGTAAACACTGAAGGCAGGGGAGCACCTTCACAGCACCACAGACAGGAATTTGAGTGTGCTAGCGAGTGAGCTGAAACCTTAGGGTGCTAGGGAAGAATTTGAGTGTGCTAGCGAGTGAGCTGAAACCTTAGGGTGCTAGGGAAGAATTTGAGTGTGCTAGCGAGTGAGCTGAAACCTTAGGGTGCTAGTTCATTAACTAGCATTTCTCTCAAGGAGGGAGGTTGACAAACGTACTGTGCAGCGATCAACCAGCTGGCTACCATCAAACTACCTCACTCTATGTGTTCTGTTGAGTCCATTGTTTAACAAGACTGGTTGTGTTGGGCAATTAGGCATCTGTTAAGAAACTTGAATAAACACAAATATAAACATGCAATTTTATCCAGCATTGCTGATGCCACTTTTAAGTAGGCTTTATTACTATTCTAGTTTAGGCTGCCAAACTGAACAGAACTCACTGTGCCAACTGTCCAAAAGAGCTATTGCTGAATGTTTGGTTTAAAAAAACAAACAAAACAAAACAAGAAAAAACATTGGTAGAGCTTGGAGTCACATAAAACAATGTGTTTACCCAAAAATAAATTTTTTTCCTACTTGAAAGCAATATATTACTGCAACATAGCTACCATTTCCAGTCATTAGAATTGATAGATCTAACTTTAGCTCAGCTGCCCAAAACCACACTTGTTGAATGCTTGATAAAACAGAAAGGGATCAGTCAAACCATTAAGAACTCACCATGGTTCCTCATGTGGTCTCGTAACAGCCTCTCTGTGGTCAAGTACTTCAGACAGTGGGAACACTGTAATTTCTGGTCTGCAAAGACATAATAGTATGTGTGAAAAATGAAAAACTGATTCAATAGTTTAAAACACACACACACACACACACACTCACACACAAATCATGCTGACATATTCCTCTAAAATAAAGAAGCATTCTGGTCAGAGGCTAATTTAAGAACCCATGAGGATTGTGGTTGCCTAGTTTTGCTCAGCTGGTACACCTAGCCACAAGACAGAGCCTCAGTATGTCTTCTTCCTAGGTTTGGTCGGACCAATCACATCACTCTGTCCTTATAGTCACCTAGATGTACCCTAGTGGTAATTTATCAGCGTGCAGAGGCAGTTTGAAAGACAACTGCTAATTAGGACCCTTGGGTTGAGCCCGGTCTATCGATCATGTCTAGACTATACATTTTGATGTTCTAGTCTAGTTTGTCAGCCTAGGATTGCGGTTTAAACAAAAACAAACAAACAAAAAAAAAACAAGCAGAAAGCAAGCTGGAAAAACAACTGGGAAAACAAAACCAAACCGAAACCGAGCTGGCAACCTAAAAGGAATTGGGAAATCTTACAAACTGTCGGTCCTGTCATGTTGTGCAAACATTTCGCCCATTTCTGCAAAGTCTAAGTAGGGCATACCCTATAGGCAGCTGTTGGGAACATTACTAAGAGCCTTTACAACCCTCTAAAGCCTGTTTGGATAGAGTGAAACTAGGAGCCAGCCACATTTACAGTAAGATGAACGTGATAAAACAAAGCACTCTTTTGCAAAACATACTATGAAAACATTAAAATAACTGAAAGCAAAATGAACCACAAAGCTGTTTAGAAACAATGGCCATACCCTTAATGATGATCTGCCGTTGAATGTGGTCAAAGAATTTAGTGTTGTTGGCAAACATCCCCCCGCAGAATGGGCATGCAACAATCTTCTCTTGAGTGTGGCTACGAAGATGCTCACGCAGCTTAAACTGACCTTTAAATGTAGCTTTGCAATCTGCAAACAGAGTTATTTTATTTTTTTTATTATTATTATTTTCTTTAACTGAGACAGCACAAATATATTGTTATGTTGTTCCTATAGTGCTACTGTAGCTCAGCATGCAAGGTGCAAAGTTGGCAAGCATCCTACCAAAACTGCTGGTTTGCCTATTGGCAGTACTTATGCTTATATCACAGCCCTGCAAGTCCTTTTGGATCAAATGCTTCCTAAATAAGATAAGATATAAGATATACCTGTCCAGCCACAGCATAGTGTTTTCTCTTGTTTCCCTGTGGATGCGATGCACAAAGAGAGGGCATGGTTGTCCATATGACGGAAGAAATACTCCGCATTGTCCATAGATACCTTAACAAAACAAACAAACAACTTACTTTTTTGTCTCTTTTCTGTCAGAAGCGACAAGCAGACTTGGTCAAGGCAACAGATGCAACTTTCATCAGAAAACAGACACACTATTATCTAGTCTTTCTGCTGCTGTTTGTCACTTTTATAACCGTTCTCCATCCCTAAAGAGCACAGGTAAGTTATATATGTGAAGTTTTTCACATTTCTGTTAGAGCTGGAACTTATGTTGTGTAGCCGTATTTATTTATGTGTTATTTAAGAACATGTGATAGTCTATACGCTGTGTGCTTGCTGTGAAGTTGCGCAAACACACGATTCTTGAGTCATTTGACAAAGTGTACCTGTAAGTTGATCAACTGCAGCAAGCATGTACAACCTGCCAGCCAGCCAGGGCTGTAGTCTATGTGATACACATGTACAACCACTTAAAATGTTTTGGGGTTTGCATATATCCAGTAAAACACCGGCTGCAATACTGACACCACTGTTATAGTCTAAGCTGTGGCAGTGTCTTGGGCACCCCTTCACAGGCAATATACCCACTAGAGCAAACTAGACCACAGCACTGCCAGCAGTATTATCTTTATCTATGTTCTTTGTCAGTGACCTTTATTCATGATCTCTCACCTCCAGCTGGGGGCAAAGGGTATTGTTATTGAATCCTGCCTCTGTGTGTGTGTTCACATAATTTAATATACTATTCAGTAGTTTATCCATCTTTTTGAAAAGATAGACACCCACCGACAGTGTTCCTCTTCTTGTATCCTAGATTTAGATTCTGGACAATCTCTAATCTCTCTTTACTAGCCAATTACAGAGGTGAGATCTGTGGTGGTTTGTCTTGTTAAACCAGGGAACAGATTACTACTGAGCTGCTGTCTGTTAACAGGGGCTTCCCAGCAAGTTTAGCATGTGATGTTTGACAAGCTCTTCTTACTTCCAGCACTGCAGGCTACACTCTCCTTGACTAGAGAATTTATCTCTGCTGCAAAGATGCTTCAAAAAAAAACTCAAAAGCAGCGAAAACCAAACAGAATTCATGATTGGATTGGATGGATGTTGGACGAGTAATGTGAAGAAGTGTATGCTCACCCCACAATACTCCCAATGGCACGAGAATCTGTCGGGAAGCGCGGGTATGACGTTACGGTTGTGTTGGCCCACAGTACAGGCGCCGAGGCGGGGCTGTGTCTGAAGGATCGCCTGCCCCCACTGCTTCAGTTTGGTATGGTAACAGTGGAACGATGCATGTCTCGGCAACTCCGCACTGTCCACAGTAGAACCGCAATCCCTCCACAGGCAAACTAAGTCTTCTACTTAGAAACATTCAAGACATAACGTTACAATAGAAACGTGTTCTAACGGTCACTGAACTAACATACAGGGGTAATGTGTGTACAGACTTAAGAAAGTGTTTTCCTTTTCCCTACCGCAATCATTCCTCTCAGTGTTAAAGCAATCAGTAGAAGTTTGGTGTTCCTCTACGTGACGACAAAACTCCTCCATTTCACTGAACGTTTCTTGACAGGGTCCCCACTCACAAGCGAGTTCCACTGAAACATCTTCCCTACGAGCGCGTTTACTTACACGGGGCATCTGTTGCCTATGGCGGGGGCGCTGGCGGGGAAAGATATAGGCTACCGGTATAACAAAAGCGCATGCAGTACACGTGCTTTCTACTGCCAACCTACATGTTAAGCTCTTAGTCTCCCTTAAGCAAACAACAAACTACACCTGATGTACAATCAAGCATTAACGTTACTCAGCTGCCGCCTACAAAGAACTGAAAACATCAATGTCACGTACGCACGCTCTAGCCCACATGCAAGTCCACGAAATGCCCTATTTTACTACAGTAAACTTTTCCGGGAGTTTTTAAGGGGCGGGCTTGACAAGGCCCCCGTGTCGACCTATCGCATGTGCGACGAGCTGGACGTGTGTGCAAGGCTGCCCAATGCGCAGTTATGGAGGTTGTTTTGAACCAGCGCGGCCGCTAGCCAATCAGGCCAGTCTCGTATTGAACTAGCGCGAGGCTGAGCACATAGGATTTAGAGAGGCGAGAGAAGGGAAGACAGGAGAAAGGCGAGACTACTGCACTTCAGACAGCTCAACAACACAGGTATGGCCAAGTGTCCGAACATTACTGTCTAGTATTGTTATATCAATTATACACTTCTAATTTTGTGTAATTAATGGAAAGTATGCATTGAATAGCATTTCCTTCTGTAGAGAATTGTTACATGATAACTGCATCTTTCTTGTTGTTTATTTTATTTTCTAGCTGTCCTGCGTTATAAATGGGAGTTTTTCAGTCAAAAAAATCATTCATGCATTTCTAAACAGTTACTTTGTGTTTTTCCTGAATAATTTCCATGGTTATTTGAAAAGAAAGAGAAAGGTAACGAAATCGGTCTAAAATGACTTAAATCGCCAAATACATCTACTCTATGCTGAAAATTCGACCAGGAATGTGTTATTCAGATACAGTGTGAAATACTCTTCATTTTTTCTCACATAAAAGCGTTGCAAAGTAATTTTAATGAAATTTCAGGTTGTGGCTATTCTTCACACGCATCGCTGCTGTGAGTGGAACACTATGAATATGGCTGGCTCTGTCCTGTCTGCGAATAAGCCTGTCCTTCTAATAGAAATCCGTTTCGATGGCATCTTAAAAAAAATACTGTCATAATGTTTGAAAATATTCGGTTTCCACCAAATACCTTGCTCTCTATCTCACTGTTAGAAAAATTCATGACTGTGGTCGTCAGAAATATATTTTTACAATTTGTATGCGCTCGTCCAATGCTCATGCATTAAAATGGCTGGCGCTTTAAACCATTGACAAGGAGCTGCTCGTACACGCAGAAGAGACCGGAGAGAATTTGAAGGAAAAAACAAACCCACGGCTTACAAAACACTCAGCTTTTGTTCGCTTTTCTCTTGAAGTGACTATCTCTATCTCACCGTCAAAAAGAAAAAATGCATTTTGACTGTTTTGTGCCTTTTATGAACTTGACAGTTTCGATAGGCTGACTCGCACCAGAAATGGCTGGCGCATAGCCTTTGTTACAAACGGCATTGCACCAAGCCACAGCTATAGGGATAGCCCACAACTTTGGGAAATAGTTAAATACGTCGAAGTTAGCTATGACAGCGGGAAAAACACTTAAGAAATATGGAGAATGATGTTTGCTTTATTTAACGATACCATTTTGCTCTTTGTTGAAGCTCATATTTTTATAGAATAGTCATCGAAAACCCAGGGGGTGTGTTCGGCTTTGTTAGGCTAAAAAGCCTTCCCCTCGTTCGTCCCACAGAAGCCATTTTAATGAATGGGCGCTATTGCAAAGAACTGCAAACCTTTCCTACTCTATACTGCCAGTACCAATAGCCTACTATGCTTGTACTGGGAGCGAAAGCATTACGCACGGAGATTTATTCTGTAAAAGTAATGAATTTTAAAGAAATGTACCAGCAAGGAACGCAAGATGGAGGAAAATAAACAGCAGTTTCTCTCATGAGGACGCATTTCACAAAATGGAAGATGAATAAATCGCGTTGATGACCTTTCTGTTTTTTCGAGAGCGAAGTCGCCGCGCAGTAGCATCATAATAACCCGTAGCGCTCATAGGCTTTATAGCAGGAGAGGTAGTATGAATGTATGGAAGTTTAAAGTGATTCAAAGTTTTGATGCAAAAATTAATAACGACCGAAAAGAACAATATGGACATGGGCGTTGGCTACGAAGGAAAGTGGCATTTTCCTCACGGAAAGCGTTGTTATTTTCATACACTTTGGCCCATTAATCCATATGAATAAATTAGCATATGTAGACTTTTACCAATATGACGGAATAAAATTAAATTAAACATAAAATATTTCAAATTTCACATTTTACAAATAAAATACAAAAATATATATTATTATTATTATTGGTTATTTAGATATTGATAGCCTGCAATCTCATTTTAAGAAGCAATTTAGGTGTCAGTTTATTATCAAATGCCCAGAGGAATTTAAAGCTGAATTAAAGAAGCAATGACAAATCTAGCTCATTAATAATCTGAACACATCCTCACATCTAATGGGGAGGGGTCCTTTGGTCCACACCAGATTTGGTTTGGTAATGACTTGCAGCACCTTCTCTAAATCCAATTTAAATGGTGCCAGTATGAAATCCATTGTGGTGTTCCTTTCTTTTAATTGTCAGGCCATTGCTGTTACACCAGTGATTTTTAAAAATATTGTGAAAGATAACAAGTATTGTGACATCCCCCCCCCCCCCACCACCACCCCACCACACTCACCACCCATCCTACCCACCCCACCCCCAACCACTATTTCCTTCCCCCTGCTCTTTCAGACACTAATAGAAAATCAGAAGGTCAAGGTGAACAAGCTCCCCTTGTCTGATCAGTATGGCTAAGGGGGACCCCAGAAAGCCCAAGGGCAAGATGTCTGCTTATGCCTACTTCGTTCAGACGTGCCATGAGGAGCACAAGAAGAAGAGTCCTGAGGTTCCTGTCAACTTCACGGAGTTCTCCAAGAAATGCTCTGCCAGATGGAAGGTCAGTCTACCCAAAGATCTTGGTGGTGACACTTGCCGAACACGTCAAGGATGTGGCACCTTGTGACAGCATGACAACTGATTTTGGCTGGTGCACTTTAAAATTATGAACTTTTAATCTATTTATAGTGGGTGGTGAGTGATGTTCATGTGATGTAGTGATGTACACAGATTAGACTGGAAAACATAATAATAATAATATTACTACTACTAATAATAATAATATAAAATACACATGAAAGCATCAGGGAAACCTGCAAAATGTAAGCTCAAATACAGCCATATAATTTGTGTCCCAGTAGCATCAGACTATATATAGGCCTACACTGTATGAGAAATAGCACAGTTTGTTGCTAAGTCCTGTTTTTCCCTTGAGTTGTTCAGACTATAAAGCTCACATGTGCCTCCAGATGATGACAGAAAAAGAGAAGTCCAAGTTTGAGGAGATGGCCCGGCGGGACAAGCTGCGCTACGACCAAGAGATGATGCACTACAACCCAGGCAAGAGGGGCAAGAAGAAGGATCCCTATGCCCCAAAGAGACCGCCGTACGTTAACCCAACCCCTCCCCTCAACAAACATATGCACACGTACACACACAAATAAACAAACCTTTATTATATTATACCTTTTTATGATGGTCAATTGGCTACTCTACTGTTCAAGATTTCCTTTGTGGTCCCTTAAGGCTCTTGAATGCGTCCAAATGAATAACTAATTTATCTGTATTGCGTAATCATAGGTTAAACATCTTCACTCACCTGCGTCCAAATGAACAGTTAATCTATCTGTGGTGCGTAATCATAGGCTAAACATCTTCACTCACTTGCAGCTCAGGGTTCTTTATCTTCTGCTCGGAGCATCGGCCCAAAATCAAGGCCCAGTATCCCAGCTTTGGCATTGGAGACGTGGCCAAGAAACTTGGTGAGATGTGGAACAGCCTCCCCGATGCCACTAAGCAGCCGTACTTGCAGAAAGCTAACAAGCTGAAGGACAAGTATCAGAAGGTTAGTGTGTCCAATCCTCTTCTGTTCTCCCCCCTATGAGAAGTTTTAGTGGACAGACAGATTTTATAAAAATTCCCACAAGTCTTGTCACTCTTGCAAATTAATTCTAATATCATAACTATGAGGTTGTCTCTTAGAATATATAAATCCTATGTGCTATTTAAAACCATTTGGACCATGAACATTTTGAAACTTAGCTTGTCACTATTCTTTTGAACTCCTTGAATTTTTATAACCTCTTGGGGCGTTTACCTTGCACTACCTTGTTTTGCAGTAAATAAAAGATAGTATTCATTAATCTAAAGTCTATTTGTGTACTGTTGCGAGAACAAGAGTCCGCTTCGGATAACAAAAACGTCAGCTACGTAAATGAACAACAGTGTAGAATCTATATGCAGTAAGCCTTCACTGGAGTCTCCCATATTTGTCCCTGTGCAGGATGTTGCTGACTACAGGTCAAAGGGCAGGATGGGCGGTGGTATGGGTACTATGGCCATGGGGAATGGCATGGCGATGGCCACTATGACCGGGGGCATGCACATGGGCATGGGCATGAGTATGGGCATGGACCCCAAGGAGGGGATGAAGAGCCACAAAGACGACGACGACGACGAGGATGACGAGGATGATGAAGAAGATGAGGATGATGATGACGAGGATGACGAATAGACTGGATTTGCTCATGTGTTAACTAGGCTATAAGTACATTATTATTATTATTATATTATTATTATTATTATTATTTTCAGCGATTTCTTTTACTGTTGAAGTGCAGTAGAGATGAGGAAACACTGGTTGTCAGTTTCCACCATTCAGCCTGAAAGTTCTTTTAACTATCTGTGTTTACTGTACGTGCTCTGCATCTCAAAATGTGCTGCACTCAGTTGCAGGGCCACCAGTAGACTTTAGGAGCCCTTAACTTTCCAAGGAGTGAGTGAGTGTGTGTGTGTGTGTGCATGTGTGTGTGTGTGGGCGTGCGTGCGTGCGTGTGAGTGCTCTGGAGAGAGGAGGTTAAGTTTCAGAGGCCACTCTGCACCAGAGAAGGATACAGTCCAAGATTATGGTAGCACTCTGGCCCAGTCCAGACTGTCATTTCATATGAGGGTGATGAGAGACAGTCTTGGAGCCCCGTAGTCCTCTCGCTGGGGGTGCCAATCACGCTCTGGTCTGAGGTGCAGAAACCAGTGCTGAGCGAGAGCAGACCTTGACTTCTACCTGTGTGTGTGTGTGTATGTGTGCATGTGTGTGCATGCGTGCGTGCGCATGTGTGTGTGTGTGTGCGTTGCATCCACAATGTTGTCACAGTCCAATGTATTGATGACCTCTCTGTATTTGACCCACCTGGTGTATAATGAAATGCATTTAAACAAGTGGTAGCATTGCCGCATTTAAACATGTTCTTGTTTTATTATCCTTGGCAAAGAGATGTCTAAGGTGGTGTGTGTGTGTGAGTGTGTGTGTGTGTGTGTGTGTGTGTGTGTGTGTAACCGTATATGCTTGATATAGACTAGTTATTTTCTCGTGTTTTTGTTACTTTCATAAATATTGAAAGTGTACATGTATTGGTGTCGATGATGCCCACGCATCATACACTACATCCGTCTATCGGTTAAAGAAGAAATCCAGAGTGAATCTATCCATAGCCCTGTTGGTGGAAGTCACTGAGTGCTGCCATTTTGAAAAAGAATGAGAGAATTTGATACAACATAGACCCACAGGCAACACTAACTGAATGGGGCACAGAAACTTTAATTATCCTATGTCCCATTTAGTTAATAATGTTGGCTGCTTCTGTTATTTGGTCTGCGTTGTATTAAGTTTTTTCATTCTTTTTCCTACAGATAGCATTTGGTGACCTCAAACAACAGAGCTATGGATGGAATCACACTGGATTTCTCCTTTAAGCCTTTGGTTTTCTTTTGTATTGTTGTGGGGCTATTTGGAATAAAGATCTAGAAAGATCCAGAATATCACTATATAGTCACCCATTAGCACTTAGACACCAGGGCCTTTGTGCTCATCTAGAAAGAAAGAAAAGAGAAAAGTATAGCGATTTCTCTTTCTTTCTTAGATATGTTTAAGACTTTTTGGTTTCCCTTGTTTTTTTGAAAAAGTGCATTTTTAATGTTAACTGTTGTGTATTCCTCATGTTACATGATCAAACACAGAGAGAGTGCGACTGTTGATGATAAATCTGTACTTAATATGTATCTAAGATTTTCTTTTATATGTTTAGGATGCTATGTTTGCTATTAAAAGCGACACATGACGTTTTATAGCTGTGCTATTTCATTTTGCTGCTGCCCATCCCTCAGGCTAGATGGACTTTTAATGATGATGATGATGATTATTATTATTATTATTATTATTATTATGTTATTGTCTCTTATTAAAGAACAACATGGAGACCTGCAATAAAGACACCAAACATATGTTATTTGGAATCATTATATCACTGTGAAACAGACAGCAAATTTGAACAAAAATGAAAAAAAAAAAAAATGCCCATTTGATTGTTACATCCCCTGAAGTCACCTGAGGTCCCTATATTTGTTACTCTCTCAATTATGGAGACATAGGGAATTAGTTCTCTTTCGTTGCAATGGTCCTTCTCAGTAAGTCCAATTGCACTGTAATTGTTCACAGCAGGGAAGAAAGGAGATTGGTATTGTAGGTATACCAATGTAGGTATTGTAAGACTTTATTGACATGTTCGTCATGGTGTGGATTCCACAATAATGTCAAAGTTTCACAGCCTGGGCGACGGGGAAGTCCTTAATCAAATTAAACCCAAGAAGACGGAATTGTCTATTAGATTATCTTGATCCTCTTTGGCTGGGTGTCATTTGTTTCCACACAGAAAGTCTGCTCTTGTGTTCTCTAAGCATCTTAGCTGGGTTGGGAGGAGGCTTTAAGAGGGGTGGTGGTGGAAATTGAACTAGTTGTGATTTGCATGGATAAGGAGGTGGTCTCAGGAAGGGTTTGTGGGTCTAGGTGCCAAGGCTTGACTTAAGCAAGTTACAGAGGCTCTGTGGTTGATCTTATTACCCTTAATTGAGTAGTTTATTTCCTCGGGTTTGTCATGCAGAACAAGAACATTTCAGCCCCTTTTCTTCCTATCAAGTGTCTTGAAAAAAAAACCCTCAATGGTTATTTTCAGCAGCAGGAGCGTGTGAAAAATTTGGATGTCACTGAAATGTTGGAGTCTTGCACCCTGATTAAACATGGAAGACAAAGGTGAATACTATACTGATTAATGGCACAAATTAAAAGTTCAAAAGTTCATGTAGAAACTAATTATTTTTCTTACCAGCAGGGGAGGTTGTTCACACATACAGGGGATGAGAAAAACAGATCTTCAAAAGACATCAATAAATTTATTATCATGGGCAAAATCATTCAGAGATCCAGAAAATTCGGACAAAGTCGGACGTTATAATTTATAACAAATCACAGTTTAACAACTAAAGAAAGAATAAAAAAGGCCACAATTATTTTATTACTTTCTTGAAAATGACAAGTTCAATTTCAACTGATCAATTTTCCTTTTACTCTTAAGTACTTCTGTATGGCTTTAAATGTGAATAAATAATGAATTCATTCACTGATAACTGGTATTTGCATATGAAAAATTTCACTTACTTAATTTGAGGGCTCTACTTAGAACACACTTCATCTTGTCACATCAACTTTTTAACATCTCTTGAGTTAGAGACTTAAATTATAAGATCATGAGAGTATATCCTGTAATTATGGGATAGATGGAGAACTGGTTTGGTGTGTTCTCCGAACTATCTTTCAGAGTCTTCTTAAGTCTGAAGTCATCATAAGAAGATGAATCCACGTTTCTGCCATCGATTGTTGTCATTTGCGCCTTACTACTGAATGTCTAGACCCTCTGTACGAAATGAAAGTGTAGAACGAGGGTCTGGTTTTATTACTATTACTATTTTATCTATTAAAGGTATAGATATCAACAAAAATATGATTAGTGCATCAATATGACGTATGTAAGTGACATGTCTGCATTTCAGTGGGATTTAAAAAAAAAAGCAAAGTATATTTATATATATATATATTTATAAAATAAAACACAGAATGACATGCAACCCTATGCTGATCTTCTGTGGTGGTAAGCGCACAAGTCTTGAGACCATGACATTTTTAAGCTGTATAACATGAGTTTAAACTTTAGGTAAAGCTTAAGAGTGGCCCAGACCACTGTTACAACAGTATGACTTACAGAAGATATACTTAAGCTACTAGCATGTCGAGAAGCATGTCAGAACCTTAAAGTAGAGGTTAAGGTATAACTTAAGAACATCTTAGCTTTAAGAAGGCTTCAGGAAAACTGTCACTGGTCCATTTTGTACATTACTTGAAAAGGTTCATGCCATTCTAAAGTATTCTGGAGGCAGAGCGGTGGGGAGCAACACCGAGTCAAATAAACAGCAGCTGGGTTAAGTGGTGTTAAGTGGTGTCAGTTAAGTGGTGCGTATGTCAAAGGAAAGAGGCTAAAAATACATAAAATTTCTAACTTTATGGGAGTTATCTCCAGATACATTCTCTCCCCTCATAAGATGCTGGCCTCATGATATTGCTCTTTGATCTTTTTTTGTGTTTATCAGCTAACCTTTGGTGCCTTGAAGCTTTCTATAAGTGCTTATAGTCATCTCTGACATAATTATATTTTGTTGAAATGGTAACTTTGATCTGCTTGGCTCCCACATTGCTGTTTGCAGCTATATTTATTTAGCAATATACTGTACAATAGAGTACACACACAAACATAAACAGCTTGCTGAATATAAATTTCAAGTATGGAGAAAGGTGTAACATGATTGGAAGTGATAATATCATCCACCATCACATCATTTCGCTTTGTGCAAAGCATCTGAAGCCCCTCCATTGGTGAACATTTGCTTCGAGGTAGACAGATACTTTCTGTGGACTATTGGACATGGCCTCAATCATTCACTAGTGCTTACGGTTCGCTACTTGTGACAACGCTTTCAGCCCTCCCACTGACTTAACCCTACTGCTGTTCGCTGTTTGCTCCTACGGCAGTGAGGTTGAAGCCTCTGGAGAGGTACCTGATGAAGTATTGTAGCAAAATGCAGTGAGCAGAGATACAAGGCGGTGCTTGCCTAGCTAGGGACGTGTCAATGGATGTTAAATAACACCTAGAGATTATGGGCTTAGAAAATGTATAATTTATTATTTAAACATGCTTTTACACCAAATAAGGGATAAAACATCACCTTTCTTTATTACCATGTTTGGTCGTGGAGATATGATGCAAAACTCAATTAAGTTATGGCAGAGAGCAAAACTCCACCAACTATTGGGCGGTGGTGGTGTAGTTGTTAAAGGAATCTGGCTAGCATGCAAGTAGCTTAGAAAATTGTGGGACATGATGTAAATGATGTGATTTTTTCAACAAATCACCTGAACTAAAGTTCAACCAAAATTCTACCAAAAACTTGGGTGTCAAATAATTTAGCCTATAGCCTGTATTTAGCGAAATAGCCTATTATGGCAGTTACTTCATAGTTGACCTGATTTAACCACTTACTTTAAGCTTGTAGGCTTTGTGATTTGAAAGTGAAAGTGCGCTCTTCCTACTCACGTCCCTCCTCTCCCCTCACTTCTCTGCGAGACATCAGCAAGCAAGCTGCGAAAGGGCACTTTCCCCAATACAAGACATACCATGCAAATGGTCGGTCGATGACCCATTTACAGATTTCTTGTGTCTTTGAAATTGACAAGTCTCAGTGAGCTTGAACAATAGTGGTGTATGTTCAAAAAGACTGAAATTGCCCTTTAACAAGCTGACTGACTGCCTTCCGATTTATAGAACATTTCAGATGGCCGTGGCAATTTAGCAAATGTGCTAATTGGGTGGCAAGAACAGCGTATTCTCCACTGGGAGAATGGGACTGAATGGATAAATGGTTAAACTCACCCTTCATATTGATTTAACTAAGATAAAAAAACATTTTGTTATCATGATTTTGTGAATTGAGATGTGTTTTAGAGGCGCCGTAGAGATGCTGTTTTTTTAGACAATAGCTAGGCTACAACCCTCTGCTTTGTTTAGTTTGTTAATATATTAGCTACAATTATCTTAACCGGCACACATAGGGCTAGCGATGAAAAAAAAAACTTCTGGATGGAAGAGCGCTATTGGTTACCAACATTCTAAACTCCCATACTACATTTTCAACAATTCACACACACACAGACACACACACACACACACACACACACACACACACACACAAAACAACAACAACATTGTAAACATTTGCTTTGCATGCACTGGTAATTGCACTGGAGCTGGCCACCGTCAAATTTTTGAATTTCCATTTTCTTTTCATCAAATATAGTCTTATTGTTAAATGTTATGTTAATAAAGCATTCATATTAATTTAATGAATTAATAAGGACCTCACATGTTCATTCTAATATTGTATAGGCAATATGCAGTGCATTACCAGTAAAATAGACTTGCTCAGAAAACTCTGTGTCAATTTTCCTTTTTTCATTATTTTATGGTAATTAACTAATTGTGCTATGTGACGTTCAGCCAAGGACTTGATTATGAAGCTGGTAGACCATAAGGCCCACCCATTCTGATGTGAGTGGTGGGCTGTTTGCCTGCATCAGAGACCACCACAGAATTAGTAGACAAGGGACATTGACCTGAATTGACATCAAAGAAGTAAAATAATTGCAAAAAGACTGAAACAGCAGTATAAGTCAGGTTTGACTGAAATATTAAATATATTTGCATATATGAAAGGACATCACCTCCAACTAAATCTCTCCAAAACTGAACTGCTGGTCCTCCCAGCTAAAAAAAACATACATCACATCAGCATCAAGATCGACTCCCTGTCTGTTTCTCCCACCAAAGTGGCAAGAAACCTAGGTGTCATGATCAATGACCAGCTGACCTTTGCAGATCCCGTTGCCTCTGTGGCTCGGTCGTGCCGATTTTCCCTATTCAATATAAGGAAGATCAGGCCATACCTAACATGTAACCCAGCTCCTGGTACAGACCCTGGTTATTTCTTGTCTTGACTACTGCAATGGCCTCCTATCAGGTCTTCCAGCCTGTGCTGTGAGACCGCTACAGATGATCCAGAACGCAGCTGCACATCTGGTTTTCAACCAGCAAAAAGGGCCCATGTCACACCTCTGTTCTTCAACTCCACTGGTTGCCCTTGGCTGCTCGCATCAAATTCAAGGCACTAATGGTGGCCTACAGGGTGACTGATGGCTCTGCTCCCATCTACCCGAATACTCTCCTAAAGCCCTATGTAACCTGCTGATCACCTCATTCCTCTAAGGAACGTTATCTAGCACGGTCAACACCTTGCGCAGGTCAATCCAGACTCTTCTCATGTTTGGTTCCACGCTGGTGGAATGACCTTCCAAGTGCTACCAGATCAACTGATACCCTCTCCACGTTCAAGAAACTCTTGAAGACCCAGCTCTTCCAGGAATATCTCCTGGCTTAAATTTTATCTTATCTTATCTTATCTTATACTTAATTTATCTTTTATACTGCACTTTTTATTACACTATTTCACTTTCAACTTAAAATAGTGCCGTTTTTATGTTAGCAATATGCACTCTTTGTTAGTTTCTTTCATTGTGTTGTAGCTTGAATGTTATCCTCTTTTGTAAGTCGCTTTGGATAGCGTCACAATGTGTTGAAATATCCTAACCCCTAAGTGCAACAATAATGAAGAGATGATTGGTAGCCTGTTTATTTGTTATTCATACTTTCCTGTAGTCTTTCATAGGTATTGCCAGCGTTTTCAGTGGGCCGGTAAGCACCAGTACGGAGTACCGGCACTTCTCAATTTTATCCTCTAGCGTACCGGGACTTTTTACAGCGTACCAGGACTTCTTGTGACCTCCTATTATTTAAATAAAGCACTTATTGAACTGCTGTTACCCACCGCCTAATATACCTGGCAACATTCGAATAAGGGGAGTACCAGCACTTATTTTTCCACCTAAAGCACTGGGTATTACCCAGTGAAATGACTGCTGATGTGAGTGTTAGTATGTTTTATTCTGCTGGCTGTGAGAAGAACTCCCCCTTTGGAGACATTAAAGACTAGCTTGACCTTGATACTTTTCTTTCTGAGAACTTCACTGGTGTTGTGAGGTGGGCATCTGTACTTAATAGTTGAAGTGAATTAGGTCAAGGAGGACACATCGATGTCTGGTGTCCCAGACTGGAGTGGGAAGTAACAGATAATGGAGTAGTTTTTTAAAGGGATCTTCCTGAGCATTTTAACCCAGAGCCAAGTTGTTCAAGGCCATTGAGTGCTGCTGGCAGGAAAAAGAACAATAACATTTAGACCAACAGGGATACATTTACTTTGCAGCGTGTGGGCACTTTTTGTTTTAACTGTGAACTTCAATTTCTGTTAACTGATTGGTGGCTAGAAAATCTAGTTTGGGAAACTTGGCTAGTGGCTACGGATGTTGTCTGTACAGGAAATTGTCAAAAGAGTGTACATGCTATATACTACTTACTGTCAAACCACTGCTACTTAGAGAAAGATGCTTACCTTCAGATGAAACATTAACTCTAAGGCCTTGCTTCCATCACAGAGATTAGAGAATTTCAAAGATCTCTATTTAAATAAAAACCCAGATCTGGACAAGCCTTAATCCATGTACAGCAACCCAGCCCCTAGCGTTGTACTGAACACTGGGAATGGTGATAGTTGAATGGGATTCCGTTGGTGGTTGACTAGAATTCCATTTGTTATGAGGAACAAAATAAATCCTTAACTGAACAGTTCTTTCTGTTGTTCGTGCCTTTAATCTCAACCTCAGATTCTACAGAAATGGACAGTGTTGAGGTGTTGTGTTCTCTCATGTTGAAGAAGAACTAAACTGCTTCTTGCAGCTTCCATCTTGTGTATCCACAGGGCAATTAGGTGGAGGAGATCCCTATTTCTGTCTCTCTCTTTCTCTCTCCCTGTGTGTGTGTGTGTGGACATGCACGTGAGGGCTATGCTTGTTCAAAAGGAGAAAAAAATACTCACTGAGATGTCCTCAGCAACTTTCTGACACCATAGTCATAAAATAACTGTGGTAGAGAGGGCAAGTTTGCTGACCAGCAGGATACTAGATGGGGAAAGGAAAGGCAGCAGCAACTGTTAGGTCCAGTATGCAACTGGGGCACTGATATCAGAAAGGCAGCCTAGGATGTTCATGGGTTGCCTCATGGCTGGGCTGCTTTGCCCTACTTGCAGTGCACAGTGGAATGTTGAGTCTAAAGCAAAGATTCTAGAATCCTTGGTCTGAACCATGGTTCTCAGTGGCAATTAGATCGTTTAGCTCATCTGTCAACCATCTCTGGAGACAGCAGAGGGTGAGGTAAATCGCCTTAATTAGTTTTTTTTTTTTGTGAAATGTCTCCCATGTGGGATTATCCCTTTTTATAATTGATCTGAGGATCTTCAAGAAATAGAGCATCGCCAAGAAAGGCCTTTGCTCTTCATATCTGAATTTGAAATAGCAGCACTACATACAAATATTATTTTACACAATATAATCTCTACATTGTCTTTTACCCTGTAATCTTTTACCTCCATAAAAGCATATTTTGGATATTCAGGGGAGGGAAGTAGACATTTATTGTGTCGCTGCCTGTGAAAATGTTCACACTAAAAAAAACAAGACCTCAGATTTTCAAGCACTGCATTAATTCTCTTTTGAGAGTACATTGCAAGATACTTCAAACAATATCTTCTCTTCAGACAGAACAATTACAAATCAAAAACATTTCCCAAAAATGTGCTGTGTTTTTTATGCATCATAATAGATCTATTTTGTGTCCTCGTTTGTCTCATCTACTCACAGTTAGTGTTGCCATTACATAGTTCATGTATTTTAAAAAATGAATTATATTAGCTGTACCTACATGCAGTTCCAAACGTCTACCAGTAGAGAACACTAGGGAGTGTGATACTATTTCTTTGCAGGCTTGTGGTATACTGGTACCCTGTTGGGCGACTTTGTGAAAAATTTTGTGAGAAATTTGTGAAAATAAACTGTATTATGAAGTTGATATTATTATTATTATTATTATTATTATTAATAAATGTAAATAAAAGACAGTACAGTTTAAGTAATACAGAGTAAATATGTAGGTCTAGAGTTTGGTCAGTTTGGTAGGCATAGGAGGCTTTAGAAATGGGCCTACATTAAACCCTTTTAGACTGTTGGATGATAAAGCTTACCTTGACCACACAAAACTCACCGACACTGAATTATTATTGGCCAATGAATCTGTTAAAGATAACCCACAATAATTTGTTATTTTCTTTATCTATTGGTGTGAGTTACACCCTCTTGTTGAAACGGAATTTAATTGGCAGTCCCAAGGGCAGGGTGGGCAGGCATAGAGATTTCTTTATGATGGAGGCAAGATCTGCGCGTTTAATTGGATAGGGCAAGTGCCAGTTACGAGTGGAGGTAACGCCCCAGTTCAGTGCCGCTGTCAGAGGCAGTCGACGGTATCGAGAGAGAGGTTTCCGTCTAGTCGAGAGTCTGCGGAAACGAATCGACCAGAGAGAGCGAACATATTCACTGGGGCTTCGAGAGGACCAAAGTCTGAAGAGGAAGGTGGACTCTTGAAGACATTTACACTTGAAGACATTTACACTTTAATTATTGACGAAAAGGCCTGTGGAGATGGGCGATAAGGCGGGGACAAGGTAACGTTAAAAGCCCTTTTCCTAACCCCGGTTTTACCGTAGGCTACTTTGCAAGTTTCGCTGTATTTCGAGAGATCAATGCAGTTGGCTGTAGTGTAACATAACATGCCTGTTTTACTAGGGAACATTTAACCTGCGATGTGGAGTCTCCGGGTAGTGCGTAGCGTTAAAGGTTGTTCTTCAAACCATCGCACAGCTATTGGTGTCAAAAATGTATACTGCTAGCTACCCACCCAAGCGTTATGCAGCTAGTGAACGATTGAATAGGACACCGCAGTTCAACCGTCTGTCTACTTACGTAGGGTGGGGTTACTGACCAGCTTTGCTTCCCGCAAAATGGCAAAAATACATATCGGTGTCCTTTTGATCCAGTTGTTCACTCATCTGTTAACAGGAACACTGGACTCTGTCAGACTTGTTTGTACTGAGCAACGGGACTTCTTTACCCAACACTGTTAGTGTAGCCTAATGTACTGATTGCGTACGCGACTGTAGGCCATATAGGAATGGGTTACTTGTAACATTGTCTGTAACTTGCAAAGCTGTTAACAATTTGACAGTCTTTCCAAGCGGTCCGCAGCGTGTCTGTTATTTTGCATACAAATCCTTAGCTATTTAGCTAACGTTAGTTTTAGTCTGCAGCGGCATTTCAGCGTTTTTCAACCAACTTACACGAATGCAAAAATGTCTATAATAGTCTACAAAAATGATCAGTCAGATGATGCGAGCCTGGAGGAGGTTGCTTGTAGGCGTCCTATGCGCAATCTGCATCAACACAAGAGTAAAGTTGTAACTGATGCAACTTCCAACCAAATATTAAACCCGTGTCGCCTGCGACTCTTCATCTTAACTTCTTCCTACGATCGGTTGTTTCCGTTTGTGACAACCGCGCATAACCAAACGCAAGTGAAGAGTCCGCAAAACACCTAAGTTGCATGACGTCTGCGGGCGACTCTGGTCTACTCTGCGCTCTCTATGCGTTATGAACGCACCAAACGACCTCGCGGTCCTGGTGAAGATGAAGGCTATGTGTGTGGTGAGCTATCGTAACCGACGAGAACCTATTTTATTTCACATTCATCTCCCGCCCACGCTTTACGCATTATGCTCATTCTCTGACTATGGAGTAGGATAGGCAGTATGCTGGAATTTGTGAACTATTATTTTAGCTCTCTGCCTTGAGAGGCTTCTGGGTTTGAGAGCACTGCTCTGTACAAATATGTGACAGGAGTAACATCGCGAGCCCCCCCCCTCGTTCATGTGGTGACGTGGGTTTGACGTCTGACTTTGAAGACATTTTAATAGTCTATACGCATAGCACACACGTGGACTTGGATGTCACAAGAAAGTGTAAAAAACATAGTACAGTGCAGTATGTATATCGTTGCAACAGGAAATGATTATTTTTTGTCAGTGTTTGGCTGTATATGGGGTACCTGGATGTAGGCCTACAAACAAATCCCCAAGAGGCTTAGAAGTTGTTTTCGCGTCGCATTGTGTGATAATCTGCTTACAACATGTTTTTCTTGTGAGAAGGGAACAGTTGGTCTGTGCTACTGACAACAACTAAAGCAGGAAAAACTCTTGCCTATAGGTTTATATCACCTGACACATTCAAGATACCAAGAAGTTTGCCAGTTAGAGCAGGAGTGGGTGCGTAGGTGTCACTGGCTGTTCTCGCTGCATTCCAGTTTGGTTGAGGAAATTAGAAATTCACTCTTTAATGGTCTTTCAGATCATCTTTCTCATGGTACACTGTCTCTGACACATCCAAGTCCTGTTTCTCTTGCCTGCCCTAGGTTTGCATCACCAACGTGATCTCATTTGCTCATTAGCCTGCTCTTTTCCTCTCTGTAATTCTCTTCGTCTCTCACTTGATTCACGAGGGATGTGTAGGCTGGTTGGCGTGGGTGTGTAGTTAGCTCCATTCTGCTGCTCTCCGTGGCCAATCCAGAACCTCCTCAGGCAAGCTTTAGTATTCATTAAAACACACTCTGTAGTGTTTGTTGACTAGTCTTTGTTTTTCTCTTCCCACCTTGTGTCAGCATTCTTTTCTTCCTGCCTATGTCTGAGTACGAGGGCAACAGATCAACTTCAGTGACGGCGTGAGTCATAGTTTCAGCCTCAGGTGTTGAGATGCCTGCAACGTCATAGTCAATATACCTCATGCATGCATGCATTGACTTAGGCTTTCGCAGCCTTTGGTGCTACTGCTCTGAACCCAACAGTAAAAACACACCTAGACAAAAAAGCCTATAGAAAAACCTGACATTTTGATACAGGTCTGTCGAGATGTATTGTGTTGTCCTGGATTACACATTTAATTTTGTGTCTCACATTTCCAAGATTTATAATCGCTACTGGTTTTGTGTGTGATAGCTTTATGTTACCCTTTTGATTGATTGTTGTAAATTTTCACTATTCCAGAGAAGCTATAACTCTATATAAATCTATAAATCTGTAATGATATGAAGCAGCTCTTGATGAGGCTGGCTAGTGTGCATTCAACCAGCATGCACCCAGCCAGTAAGAGCTGATTTAATGGTGCCTCAACAACGGTCTCAAACTAGTGACATCTACTAGTTGACGACATCTCAGTATGGCGTGAGTCAGGATATTCTGCAACCTTAAGCAAAAAAAAAGTTCAAACACAAATGCAAGAAACTGCACAGTACAAAAGGTGGGAGTGTGTGTGTGTGTGATGTACAACGAGAGCTCTGTACCAGACTTGTGCCTACATACTTTCCCACTTCCACTTTGTGCTTCGTGCGAAGGAAATGGGGGGATTTAGGTAGAGGAGGTAGTCCGCATGAGAGGGAGAATAAACACACCCCTTAGCACAAAGAAGCATTCCTGCACCTCTTTAAGTTGAAACAGTCAGAGACTAGGGCCTCCACCTGACGTCATACATCTGAGCGAGTCAAAGGGAGGCCAAGCAACAGGCATTTCTCTCAAATTAGTCAGAGAAACTCTGAGCTGCAGAAGAAAATGGATGCTGCTCAAAAAGTGTCGATAAGTTAAACCTAAAAAAAAAACAGGTTAGGTTGCTCAGGTTAGCAGCTGTGAAAACCCTCTGCTGCCACCATTGTGATTTGCCACTCTTGTGATTTACCTACACGGTGAGAGATAGACATTAATGAAATCAGCTATAGCCAGTCAGTAATTGATGGAGCCACCAGGCAATGAGGGATTAGTGTGTCCTTCACTGACCTTTGTCTTTAGGGGAGTGGAGGTTGCAGTCCATTTAAGAGGACAATTTAGATATGAATCCTCTCCCATTTCACAATGCTTCCTCTCTCTCTGCATCCCTTTCCACCCACCCAACATTTAATCCAAGTGTGCAACCACTCCAGACCAGTGAGAGGCTTTGCTATTTCCATGGTAACAGCAACAAGCAGGTCCACAATGAGCTGTCCAAAGTTCTGCCTGTTTACAGAGGCAAATGTTCTTGCCAGAGCCAGCCCTCTATCCAAATGACCTTCTCTTGCCTCTCTTCCTTTCCCTGCGCACACACTTTTTTCTCTCCTGGTCAGTCATTATCTGTGTTTTCTTCTCTTCCTTCCTTTTTAAATTTATTTCAACTCTATAATCTGTACATCTTTATGTTGTCAGCAGTGCTTGCATTTCATACTGAAGTGCTTGCAAATTTACAGTTATGAACGTGTGTGTGTTTGTGAAATGATCCAAATGACATGTAAGCAGCTTCTTCTAGTTCTTGTGTGTGTGTGTGTGTATTTATACACATGTGCAGATGTGTGTGACAACGCTCCTATGTGCATGTGTCTATGACAACACAGAAGAACACACAAATACATATCTTAACTCCTTTCTCCTGATTAATGGCCTATATTATTTGGTGCTTGCCTGGTGAGGTTGTAAGCTTCAGTGGTTGGGTACACAGACAGCTGCTTTAGTGTCATGGTCTTCTGTCCTGTGCTTTATGTCCTCCGCCCCAGCATCCTCCTCCTTCTCACTCCATTACGACACTCTGCTCTCTCTGTGCCAGACTCTCGCCATCACACCACACTCACACACAGGACACGACAGGAGTCCGGTGCCTCCACAGCACTTGGAGGGGTTTGCTGTCACAGAGTGTCTAGATGCACTCTCTGAGTCTTTGAAATGGTGTGTGTGTCTTTGGGTGGGTGGGGGGGGTAAATGGAGGATAGTGTGGTGAATTGTGAATTTCCTGTTGTATACACACACACACACACACACACAAACACACACACAAACACATGCAGACACTACACGTACACATTATGAAATGGAAGCATGATTTGCCTGTGTGCACACTTGACGTGATGAAATATTAAAAGTCCAGGAAGTTTAGGAAAGAGGCTGAAAGCCCTTCTACTTATTTCTTCCAATCATTCACTAAAGCAACCGATTCAAACTCTCAATAGCACAACCCCCCCCCAAAATCAGCAAATTTTTCTTTCTGAAGCCAGAACAGTGAAGGGTTAGGTGACTGGCTCAATGTTGCTTCAGCCATGGTTCATTGGTTGGGGATTGAACCAGCAACCCTTTGGTTACAAGCCTGAAGCCCTAACCAGTAGGCCATTACTGCCCATCTTGGTAAAGCTATATAGCCCAGGGTAATGCTACTGCTACTGCTGCTACAGCTGTACAGCCCAGGCTAATGCTAGGGTTACAGCCACAGCCCAGGCTAATACTGCTAGGGCTATAGCTACGGCTTGGACTACTGCTAAAGCAATTGCCTGGGTCACGTTTCCCAAAACCATAGTTGCTAACTAAACGCTAGCTGGCTACCGTAGCTGAAAATGTGCAGTACTATGAATATGTTGGTAACTAAGCGACAGCATATGCATTTCAATACAGTGCTGTAAAAGAAGAAGGAATTGAGGTGAATCAAGTGCTTTATTCGACTGGGGTTGGGCTGCCAAGTGGTGCAATGGGACATTGTACATTGCACTTTTGCACTAAAACACACAATTACAACAACTACCTCTAAATGCACAAAGCTGGAACACTCAGTGAACTTCACCTCATGCCTTGTCTGTCTTGTCATGCCCTGCTACATTAGTAGTACTTAGGGTACTCTATGTCTTGTCTTGTCATACCTGTTATGTTAGGTAGTAGTACTAGGCAAAAGTAGCCTTAAGCTACTTGCACTTATTTATTTATACAACCTTAGGACTAGAACTGTCTTGTTGTGCATCTGCACTTTACTGTTGTCCACGTACACACATGGGATAGTGGGAAACGTAATTTAGATTCCTTTGTATGTCAAGTACATGTGAAGAAATTGACAATAAAAGCGACTTTGACTTTGGATGCAGTGGTTAGCCCAGAGCCTTGTGGGTAGGTGGAGGATGTGTGGTGTGGGTTTGGCTGAGGTTCTGGTGAGGCGGATGCTGCTGTGCACAGATCTGATGCAGACGCAGGACTGCACTGAGCAGGTTGATTACAGCAGTATATAGCCCAAACAAGGTTTGGTGTTTTGTAGATTTGGCAACCACACACACACACACACCCACACACTCCCCATCTCTCTCTCCTCTTATCTGGTCTCTCACAGCTCCTCTACCACCATGCTTCTGTCTCATTATCCCATGGATTTGCATGGTGTTTGTATATGTACACACACACACACACACACACACACACACACACACACACACACACACACAAAGAAACACAGATAGACACACATACTTACTTGTAGGCTCAGATACACTCAGACACACAGAAACCACACAAATAGACACACACATACACATACACACACACCATGGTTATCCTACACCCTGTAAATGTGGTGTCTATTGACTGCAGTTAAAACCCCACATCATGGATTCTAGTGTTTGTCCAGCTCTCTGTGTCTCACTCTCTGTTTGTTTGTGCAATGTGCACTCCTCTCTTCCTCTGCTCTCTATCTCCATCTCTATTTTTTGCTTTCTGTCTCAGTTTCCTCTCTTCTCAGCTTCTTAATCATAATCATTTGATTGTATGTGTGTGACTGTGTGTGTAGGATTGCGTAGAGTGTGTCTGCATGATGGAGTTTGTGTCTCTTCTCCCTGCTGTTCATCAGGAGGGCCTCGGTGAGTGTGGTGGAGGTGGTGGTGGCAGAGGCAGCCGCAGGGGCATCTGGGGCTGGAGTGGTGGCGTTGGTGGATCTGCGGCTGGAGCTTATACTGGAGCTGGCAGTGCAGGAATGTAGGCCATGCACAGAACCACTTCAAGTGCGCCAGCTGGGCCTGATTTCAGCTCAGCTGTGTCGGCTCAGAACAGAGTAGAACCGAACCGCCGGGCTGCGATCAGCCCCATCTGGGCTGGGCTAGCTGCAGGGGTCAGGGTTCACCGAGAGAACAGGGAAGCAGAGGGAGGCCATATCAGGGGAGATGGGGGCAGTTAGGTGGGGTGGGGGTGGCTCAGAGGCTGTGCTTGGGTTTAGCCTCACTGTAGTGCTGGTGAGAGGCTTGGCTGTGTGTGTGTGCATGTGTGTGTATGTGTGAATAGGTCGCTGTTGGTGGAAGTGTGCCACGTCTGTTTTTGTTTGGAACATCTTTGCCTTTTTCTGTGTTTTGTTTTTGTTTGTTGAAATAGGATAGAAATTTCTTCAGCCACATTTATGCTCACAAAAAACAAAGCAAAAAAACAACCCCCAAAATAAACTTTCCTGTTGTTATTTCAGGGCCTGGAGCTATTCTTCCTTTAGATTTTCCTTGGGAAAAAACTAGTGGGTTTTATTGTGGCATTAAGATAGAGGCCCCACTCTGGTTCTGTCGCTGGCTCATTCTCTTCCTCCTGTTCCACATCTGGTTCTTCTTTTTCATCTCTCTCTCTCTCTTCCCCTTTTTCATCTCTCTTCTCTCTTCCCCTCTTTCTTCCCCTCCCTTCATCTTTCTGTACGATCCTGTTTAATGCTGTTGTGTGTGTGTGTGTGTGTGTGTGTGTGTGTGTGTGTGTGTGTGTGTAGTGTTGCCCTATGGGAAACATGGGAGTGGAGTGGAAGAGAAACAACCCAAATGTTTGTCCCGAAACCCAGAAAATAAAAAGGAGTTTGACCTTTGGAGAGAGACAGAGAGAGAGAGATGGGGAGTGGACTGATATGTTTGTGAAATCATAATTGTGTGTGTATGTATGACAGAGGGAGTGAGGAAGGTGTGTGAAAACAAAAAAGTGTGTGTGTGCATGTGTGTGTATGTGTGTGTGTGTGTTGGAAATGACAGCACCCCTCCCATATCCCATGGAAAACAACTGGGAGGGAGGGGGCCTGGGAACTCCTCACAAATAAGAGGGAAATGTTTTTCACACTACAGGGGTGTGTGTGTTTATATGTTTCTATGTGTGTGTAAAGGTAGCTAATTATGGACACACACACACTCATGTCAACCAGCTAACAGGCCTAGGCGCTAGTGCTTACTGACGCAGGCTGCATATTCAGAAAGGCAACAAATACCTGGCCTGCTCTCAGTTAATCTCCTCCCCCCTCATGGATGCCATATTTGTCCTCTGCACTGGTGTGTGTGTGTGTGTGTGTGTGTGTGTGTGTGTGTGTGTGTGTGTGTGTGTGTGTGTGTGACAGAGAGAAAGTGTGTTTGGTAGAGTTAGAGATAGTTGGCTTTTGTGAGTATGAGGGTACCTGTCAGGTGCTCATTTTGTATTTTATGCTTGTGTGTGTGTGTGAAACTTACTCAAGGTAGAATGTGTGTGTGTGTGTGCATGTTGTGAGTGTGCGTGCGTGTGTGTGTGTGTGTATATAACATTGATAACATTGATAACAATGATATGGGAAATGCTTGACCCTGGGGTAGACTGTGGGAAGACTTAGATTCTGTGTGTGTGTGTGTGTGTGTGTGTGTGTGAGTGTGCGCAAGCTTGTCATCAGTGTTGCAGTATGTCCAAAGGGAAAACGCAGTGTTACTTTGGCTGTGTTAACAATGTGCAGCCCAGTGTTCTTTTTCCCCGTAGTAGAATCTTCCTGACTGACTGTTCACACACACACACCCACACACACACACACCCACACCTCTCTTTCATTCTCTCCGCTTTCTTCAAACTCTTCCAATGACTTTGGTTTCTTTTGCTCCCTCACATGTTTCATACCATCTCTGAGATAAACAAATAGACAAATCCATTGTCTTATTTCTTTGTGTTGCACTATCATGACCCCCAGCTTCTCCAGTCTGCTTCGGTTGGCGACTGTAGTAATCTCATACGGACTGATATCAACCAATCAGTGCCCTGGGCATTGTCAGAACGTGATCCACGGAATCAGCTGGGTCTGCGGAGCCGTCCTCGTTTAGTTTAATTGTGTGTGCTGTCACACTTTACTTTACTTTACTTTTACGTTTACGCATTTAGCAGACGCTTTTATCCAACGCAACTTACAACTTGTCAACTATCAATTGTTCAGGGCCAGTCTCCCCTAGAGCAACTTGGGGTTAAGTGCCTTGCTCAAGGGGATTCGAACCAACAACTTTTCAGGCTACTTGCATGCTAGCCAGGTTCCTTAACTGCTACGCTACCACCACCCACTGCAGTGGGGTGTCTGTGGCC
>JAIFZK010000222.1:9602500-9615000 GCA_027481765.1 Tenualosa thibaudeaui | reverse complement strand
TCATTGTTTGTAGCTGTAAGTGTAGCTGATTTTTGTCTTTTGGCAGTTTATGTTAGAAAGACATGTAGAGAGAAAGAGAGAAAAAGAGAGAGAGATTCCGAGGAAGAAAGGGTTGAGAAAGAATGGATGACATCATGTTTAGGGTAACAGATGATTGGATAATGACAAAATAGTGGAAAATAGCAGGGTTACGCTATGCCCATGCTTTTGTGTGTGTGTGTGTGTGAGAGAGAGAGAGAGAGAGAGAGAGGAGGGGGGAGGGTGGTAAGAGGGGGTGGATGGATGTAGAGGAAAGGTAAGGCAGGGCTTCCTCACTCAGGAGAAAGGAAGCAGGAGACGAGCGCTTTTGTGTTTTTATGGATGATCAGCAAAAGCATAGGAAACAACCCCTGCTACCCTCTAGGAAAGAGCAACGAGTGGAGATGCAAGTGTCTGTGTGTGTGTATGTGTGTGTGTCGGGGCTGTGGTGAAGCTGGAGAGAGGGAGGTAACGGGGGAATGAGTGTGAGCGAAAGGGATGAAGAGAGAGATTGATTGAGTGAGAGAGAGAGAGAGCGAGCGAGAGAGAGAGGTGAGTAACTGGAGCAATAAAGGTCCAGGGATTATGGTCATTACGGCTGTTAGGGGCTTTTAAAAGATTACAGCTCCACTCTATTACCACTCGCTCCACCTGCCCAGACAGATTTAGCACCCAGTATTCCAGCCAGCCGCAGCACCTCACCTCCAGGCCTCCAGACGGCCTCCGCTCCAGGCCAGCGCCCTCACCAAGGCCTTCCCCAGCCTCGGGGCCTCCCCCTGGGCCACTCCCCTCAGGTGACCTGCACAGAACTGGATGGAGCAAGATGCCGCTTGAGGATGGACAGATATTGGCTGAATCCTTATGTTTCCTCCCCCTAACCCTAAACCCTGAACCCTCATTGGCCTAAACTGGCATGAATCAGCCAATCATGAGGTCAGTTCAGGTCAGTGAAGTCTTTTGGGGTCTAGGGAACTAAGGAACATTGGGATTCAGGGATAGAATTCTCCCTCTCTGTTTGTTTGGCTTTTATTGTCTTGATGGGAGTGTAGAGATACAACAGGAGATGAAGGTGAGATGGGGATGGATGGGGAGATGACCTCGGGTCCTTGGACGACATAGGCTGTACCATGGCGCGTCAACACCATCCACACACTGATCATATTTCCATCTCCCTGTGATCCCCTCTCATGTCGACAGCATCATCTCGCTCTGCAGGTTCAGCATCTCTCTCTCTCTCTCTCTCTTTCTTTTTCTCTCTCTCTCTCTTCCTCTCTCTCTTTTTCTCTCTCTCTCTCCTGCCTCCTCTCTCTTTCTTTCTCTCTCTCTCCTCCCTCCCCTCTCTCTCTCTCTCTTTCCTCCTCTCTCTCTGCCCTGAGGACTCTGAGAGCATTCATCTTGGCCTCAGCAGTGTTGCTCACTGGCTAATTCGTGCGTGCTGGTTCCTCTGTGTGTGTGTGTGTGTGTGTGTGTGTGTGTGAGAGAGAGAGATAGCTTGTGTGTGCCGTTTCCTGTGTGTGTGTGTGTGTGTGTGTGTGTGTGTGTGTGTGTGTGTGTGTGTGTGAGAGAGAGAGAGAGAGAGAGAGAGACAGCTTGTGTGTGCCGTTTCCTCTGTGTGTGTGTGCATGTGTGTGTGTGTTTGTGAGAGAGAGACAGCTTGTGTGTGCTGTTTCCTCTGTGTGTGTGTGTGAGAGAGAGACAGCTTGTGTGTGGCGGTTAGCAAATGGTACGGCTTGTGTTTTTTAGGAACACACACTCACCCACCCACATGTTCTGCAAAACGTTGCATCTTTTGTGAACACTAGTCATTTGTGTTATTATGCATCAATTAATCCACCCGTTACACTGCAGCCTTGTGGAAATGAGGGGCAACTTTCTGTTCTGGCTCACATCTGATTGTGTGCAACCTGTTTTGGTGGTTTTGCGTGTTGGTGTGAAGAGAACAAAAAGCAAGTGACTTCAAATAACACACACATACACACATACACACACACACAAACACACACACACACACACACACGCACACGTGTCGTCCTGTGTCTTCATCACATTCCCTGTCTTAACCGGTGTGTCTCTCTCCCTCTCCCTCTCCCTCTCTCTCTCTCCGTCTGTCTGTCTTTGTCTGTGTCTCTTAAAATTAATTCTATTCATTCATTCTATTCTTTGAATTATAAAGCGACTATTGGGGTGATGTAATCAAACATAAGAAGGCATGGAACACCAAGCAGGGGTGTGTGTTCTTCTCTTCCCTGAGCTCCTGCACCATGTGACTCTATGGCTAAACCGGGTCCCTTCCGGAAGTGTTAAGTCAAGTCACATCAATATGCATTTCAAAGACTGGTCTATTTTTTCAGTATGTTTGCTGTGCTGCCACATCTGGTGTAGCCGGTTCTGTTATTGTTATTGTGGAAACTAACTGTTGAATTTTGACGTTGCGTGACATCATGTGACATCGTAACGCATCCAGCAAGTTTGGTTTTGGGAAATGCACCCCTGGACATCACTGGGCCCTGGGGTTTGGTTTGTTGTTGGGGGTTTGTGTTGGACTTGGCCAGTAGATCTGAGTGTGAGGTCATTCTGTGTGTGTGTGTGTGTGTGTGTCTGTGTGTGCATTTGCCACCCCTCTGTCTCCTCATGCCTATTTTGAAATGGTATGTTTCCATAGAAACGGCCAGTAGGCGGTGGGGGAAAGAGGGTCAGAGTTGAGTGGAAGGGTGTGGAATTGTGGGAAATAGTAAATATGTTATGACGGGAGCCATAAACACCTACAATAGAGAGAGAGAATGAGGGATAGAGAAAGAGACTGAGACAGAGAGAGAGAGAGAATGAGGGTGAGTGAGGGGGAGAGAGAGAGAGAGAGAGAGAATGAGAGCGACGACAGTTCCAATTAAAGATATCTGCGCTCACTGCCTCAGTCAAGTTGGTGAGGCCTATTCTTTATAGCACGCACGCGCACACACACACACACACACACACACACACACAGTCTGATTCACACTCTTTCCTTAGTAATTTTGTGTGATATTCTCTCTCTCTCTATCTTATGCTCTCTGACTCACACCCTTTGTCTGTCGTAGTTCTTGGAGGGATTTGAGTTGGGTGGTATAGTGTGTGTGTGTGTGTGCCACTTTCATTTCCTGACAGGGAAAGAAGGAAAACAAAAGAAACACACACACACACACACACACACACACACACTTCACACACAGGCACGCACACAAACACACATACAGATCTACACGTGCACACACACACACACACACACACACACACACACACACACACACCACAGTTACACTGCACTGCACACACAGACGTGCATACAGATACACATCTACAGATCTACACACACACACACACAGGTGCACACACACACATACACACACACAAACAGATCTACAGATACACCCATCCACACAAACACACCCACACAAACAGATATATCTACAAGTTTACAAGCACACACATACACATACACATCTACAGATCTACAGATACACACACACACACACAAACACACAGACAGAAAATATCTACAAGTCTACGTGCACACACACACACACGCACACACACACACGCACACACACAGATCTACAGATATCAGTTCCCCACTGGTGGTGCAGGCCATGTAGTGATATATAACCAATCTCATTTCTCTTTCTTTCTTTCTTTCTTTCTTTCTTTCTTTCTCTGTCCCTCTCCCTCTCCTTATCTCTCTCTCTTTCTCTCTCTCTCTCTCACACACACACACACACACACACACGGAGGTTAATCAAATGGCTATCTGATTGCCTGCAGCCATATCCATACACTGAAGATGCATTTCTGCTCTATCCCAGTCCAGCCCAGGCAGGCCATGCATTCTGTGCCCATGGAAAAGCGTCCATCTTGACACGGCCGTTGTGGAGAACGCCGTTAGTCGATGGAAAAGTGTCCATCTTGACACGGCCGTTGTGGAGAACGCCATTAGTCGATGGAAAAGCATCCATCTTGACACGGCCGTCGTGGAGAACGCCGTTAGTCGGTGCTGCAAATGGGCTTCGTTTGGGAGTGGACTGAGTCAACTGAGTTCACTCCCATTGCTGTGAATTGGGCCAAAGTTACACTGTGTTTGTATTTCTTTCTGTTTTTTTATTCTTCTGTCCCTCCATCTTCCCCCCTCTCTATCTTCTGCTTTCTCTTCCTCTTCTTTTTCCCCTCCTCTGCTTCTGTTCTCTGTTCCTCTCCTGCTCCTCACCATGTTATTTCCATCTCCAGTAGTATTATTAGCCCCTGAGTGTAATTTATAATTTAATGCGATGGACCCCCCCCCCCCCCCTTCATCCACACTGCATACTTCATCCCAGCGCTGGCTCTAAGTACATACTTCCAGTCCAGGCTCCTGGGTGGTGACATGCTGATTAGTAAACATTAAGTATACTTCACAGAAAACAGTTTTGTCTGTGAGCGTCTTGTGACTTTAAAAATTGGACATTTCAGTTTACAAAACAGAAGCAAGGTTCATCCACACCAAGCACTAAGTAACTGTAAAGAGGAACTTAGTATGAATAGGCCTCATTCATTAATGTCTTCCTAAGAGTTAAATTTAACTTACATTTGTCCTAATAAAGGGCTATTTAAAAATATTGTTTTGGTGAACACAAATCTTCTGAAAACTGTGCCCTTAAATGGGTTAGAAGAACAAATCAGAGGTCAGATGCAAAGCCCTTGAAGTCCATTTGCAGAATTTACAGAAATCTATTTATATACTTTTGCTAATTTTTATTATCAGTCCAACTCCAATTGGACTGTTTTGGCTTGATTTGTTTTCACTTGATAAAAACAATCAAATTGCAGTTTGACAGAGATTACCTGGAAATTATGATAAAAACATTATCTTATCTGAACTCTTCAAATTTCTTTGTAAAAATGGTTGGTGATTGAGGCCCAATGTTTTTAGTGACGATGTCCTCAACAATATAAATATCCGTGGTGACAGAAGATAAGAACATTCTCCCTGGAACATTGTTCATGGTCATTAAGGTCATTTCTAACAAAAATAATAGATTCTGACTGGTTGTCTGGTTTTCCATCATTCTCAGAATCATTGAGCAAAGATTCCTTTGTTGTTATTGCATGCAGTGTGAATGTGGGTTCTTTTAGAGATCCGTGACCATACTTGGGTTTACAAGGTTTATTGTCTTCATTGTTGGACCATTGCGGACTGTACCACTTCATACCGTGAGTCCTTTGGCCTGATCTATCTGCTCAGGGTCTCAGGTTCACTCCAACTCACTGGAGCTCTGAGTCTTGAGTTTGACTATGTGAAGTAGGGGTCAGGGGTCACTCATGGCCTTGTCCAACCATCATTTGCTCACAAAATTGCTCTTAACGGTTATAATTTGACAATAATTTATTATGGCAGTGCACCAACTGCAAGCATTCTCTTTTACTCTGCTCTGACTCAGTGTAGGCTGTGCGTGCTTGTGTGTGTGTGTGTGCATGCATGTGCGGGTGCGTGCCTTTAAGCGGACGTAGTCAAGGTTGGCCCATTTCTGTCTTTACTCAAGAGATTTGACACATTAATAGCCGAATACGAATAAGTAGTCTGTTTATTTTTGTGTGTTGTTTGAATAATTTATATGTAATTTATGTTTGGTCAGTATGTGTGCCTGTCAATTATGATGGTCCTCTGATCGATAGCTAGCTGTAATGGGGAGATCGTCCACCTTCACTTTCATTCTCTCTCTCTCTCTCTCTCTCTCTCTCCCGCTCCTCTGTTTCAAATTCACACCCTCACTTAAGGCCTGCCATTATCCTGCTGCCCCCCACGGTTCTCTCCATTTCTGTTTCTTTTAGTGATGCATTCATCTCTCTCTTAGTTTGGCAGAGATTACCTAAGAGTTATGATAAAAACAACAGAATTTTTGCATTTCTGAAAATGGACTTATCTGAACTCTTCAAATTTCTTTGTAAAAATGGTTGGTGATTGAGGCCCAACGTTTAATGTTTTCATGAAGGGCCTCTGATCGATTAGCTGTAATGGGGAGATTGTTCACCTTCACTTTCGATCTCTCTCTCTCTCTCTCTCTCTCTCTCTCAATTGTTTCCAATTCACACCCTCACTTAAGGCCTGCCATTTTCCTACTGCCCCTCCCCCCCTTGGTTCTCTCCATTTCTGTTTCTTCTAGTGACGTATTCATCTCTCTCTTATACCTTTCTTACTCTGTCTCTCTATTTCTTTCTTTCTGTGTCTGTCTTGTCTTTCTGTCTTCTGGTTGGTATTGGCTCACAGAGGGAGGAAGTATCTTAGTATAGATTGCTTGGTGCCAGGAAATGAGAGGCAGGCGGGGGGGGGGGGTCAAGGTGTTAAAATTGCCGAGGCGGCGTGCGTGCAGGCAGGCAAGCAAGCAGGCAGATGACACAAATGTACACAAACGTACACACACACACACACAAACACATACACCAAAAAGGTGCACGCACACACACACACACATATGGCCATTGACACATACTCTGGTTATTGGCCAGCCAATTCTTCCTCAGTCAGCAGCCTGAAGCATTGGGAGGCGGATGACCCCCTGTGTGTGTGTGTGTGTGTGTGAGAAGAGAGAGCAACCATTGCTTTGCATTTTGATATGCTAAGAACATTAAAAACAAATACATTCATATGGATGCAGTCGACTCACCACGTTATTTAATCTCTGTACCTACATTTCCCTATTTTTTAAGCGGTGTGTGTGTGGGGGTGTGTGTGTGTGTGAGTGCGATGTGGTGTGGTTGGCAAAGGGAACCAGACCCATGCCAAACAATCCATGATGTGTCAACCCTTCAAGAAACAGGAAACTGCATGAGCACATAAGGATGTGTGTGTGTATGCGTGCGTGTGTGTGTTTGTGTGTCTGATGTTGATTGTTACTCGGGGCGCAGTTACAATGTCCTGAGGAAACACAAACACACACTCAGCGTATTTGGTCTTCTACATGTGCATTAAAAATCCTTACTAGGCTAATGCCAGGTCCAATGCCCATTGACCTAATTTGGTCAGTGTGTGTGTGTGTGTGTGTGTATGTGAGGGATTGCAAATAACTAACATAGTTACTACATAATCATTTCAAAGCAAAAACAACTGTTATACTCTCTATCCCTGCCCACACACACACACACACACACACCACAGTGAGGCCAATAGCATCAGATATGTTAGTTCATCAGTGCTATCTGAGATCGCTAGATTAACATCAGCTCACCTCATGTGAACTTCATGGTTTGTCCCCTGTCACCATCCTAAAGTGTGTGTGTGGGGGGGGTGGGTGATGGGTCAGAGAGAGAGAGATCGCTAGATTAACATCAGCTCACTGTGAACCTCATGGCTGTCCCCTGTCACTGTGCTAAAGTGTGTGTTTGTGTGTGTGAGAGAGAGAGATAGAGAGAGAGATGAGCTGTTTCTCTTAAATGAAAGCATGAGTGAACGGACTCAGAGTGCAACTTCAGACCCATTCACAATGAACCCTCATCGATTTGGGCTCGTAATCTCAACACCACACACACACACGCACACACACACAGAGATAAACACACGTAAATACATGACTGTGACTGGGACAATTGGTAGTTAAACCCAAAACTTCGATGTGAGCCTGAGGGTTGGTTGTGTGTGTGTGTGTGTGTGTGTGTGTGTGTGTCTCTGTGTGTGTGTGTGTCCTTGCTCTTTAAAAGGCTGTATTGACAGATCCACTGTATTCTCTCTGCTTGGGTCACATCCTGTGGGTTGCCAGTTCTGGCCTGTGGTCAAGCTTACGAGAGCAGCATCGGATTGGCCAGAACCCTCTCTTCTCTTGGCCTTCCTGTGTTAAAATAAACATTTTGGAACGTCATCATCAGGAGGACTCTGGTGGACAAGTGTGTATACACACTCGTTTAGCATCCCTGAAATGTAATAGTTAGAATAACTTAAATAAAGGTTTGTGTGTGTGTTATGGCTGTCCCGATCCGATATTGATATCGGATATGGCCGATATCAGCCAAAAAACAAATATTGGATTTTATCGGACTGCATCTAAAATCTCCGCTATCAACGCTCCGATAAAGTAGGTGACGCTTAATACTCCAACACAGTAGTTGGCGGTAATGCACCTTAACGTTGCTGCCGCCCACTAAAGAAGAAAAGCGCCCGGCTCCAGCATGTAGAGATCACGTGATCACAACAAAAACTCTTGTGTATGTGTGCGTCTTTAGCAAGGAGAAGATATGTCGGCCGTGTGGCAGTATTTTTCCTTACAGTCGGACAAAGACATTGCAGCTACGTGCAAAACTTGTCACGCACAAATTTCCCGAAGAGGCAGAGAGGCAAGGAAGTTTAATACGACCAACCTCATCGCACATTTGAAGCAGCATCACAAACAACAATATGAAGAGTTTCAGAAGATTACCGAGGTGAAAAAACAAATAACCTCTGGCTCCATGAAACAACCAACGCTGGGCGAAACATTTCAAAAGCATGACAAACTCCCACGGGACGGCAAAAGGGCATTAGCTATAACAGAAAAGATAGCCCAATTTATTGTGCTCGATGACCAGCCCGTGTCGGTGGTGAGCAATGTCGGGTTTAAACGCTTAATTGAGCACCTCGAGCCTCGCTATATTATTCCTAGCCGCCACTACATTGTCGACAAAACTATGACCCAGTTGCATAAAGTGTATTGTTGTTGAGTTTGTGTGTTTGTTCCCACCATAGTGAGCTTGCCTTGAATTATTTGCACTTTAAAAGTATAATTTGTTCAGAGGTTATTTTTCAAGGTGTCTTATTTTTTTTTTTTTACTTTTATTGTATTATATTGAATTGTTAATAAATGGGTCTTTCTCATACCTACTGCTTTTGACTGTTCTCTTTTTAAGTAATATCAGTTGATAAAGCCTTTTCTAACATTCCACCCTACAAAATCCGTAATGAAAGTATGTATGAAATGTGTTGAATATCGGAGCAATATCGGTATCGGCCGATATTCATGGCTGCAATATCGGTATCATATCGGAAGTGAAAAATTTGTATCGGGACAGCCCTAGTGTGTGTGTGTGTGTGTGCGCGTGCACTCCCATGTTTATCCATGTGCATGGATATTTACACTTTGGTGACTCCACTGACATTTATGTAGAAATGGAAGTTGCTTGTGTAGTTTGGATTGTGGATGTTTATATGGGAGTGTGCATGTGGTCTGGATGCTCACAGCAGTGAAAGTGTTTTTTAGTCTTTGTGTGTGTGTAGTGTTTTAATTGTGTTAATTGTTAATGTCAAAAGCCCCTTGAATATGTTTACGTGTGTGTGTCTGTGTGTGTGTGCGTGCACATGTGTGTATGTGCATGCGCCCAGACAGCTTGCAAACTAATATTTGCTTTCTTGGCTGGTTGCTTTGCCTATGTTTGCATGGTGTGTGCGTGTGTATTTGTATTTGTGTGTGTGTTTGTGCACGCTCTCCGCGTCCTCTTCCTCCATCACTTTTTCTTTTTTCTCTCCTCCTCCGTTTTCTTCTCCTCATCTTCTGCATTTCTGCTTCCTTTTCTCCACACTCTTCTCTTATCTACCTTCTCTTCTGTTTTCCTCTCATCTTTTTTCTCTCCTCCTCATCCACTTCTTTCTTGCTTTTCTGCTCTTTCCTTTCTGCTTCTCCTCCTCCTCCTCTCCTCTTCTCCTCCTCTCCTCCTTCTCTTCCTCTATCGTAGCACTCCTGAAGGAGTGGCATCCTGGGTGGGCACAAGCTGACCTGACACTGAGCTTCTGTTTATCGCCCCCTGAAGAACATCTTGTATCTGGTGTGTGTGTGTGTGTGTGTGTGTGTATGTGTATGTTTGTGTGTGTGTGTGTGTGTATGTATGTGTGTGTATGTATGTTTGTGTGTGTGTGTGTGTGTATGTATGTGTGTGTATGTATGTTTGTGTGTGTGTGTGTGTGTGGTAACTTCTTGGCCAGGTTTTTGTTGTTGGCTGTGCCCCAGATAGATGATGCCGTGCAGAACTCTGTCTCTTGCTTTCTCTCCCTCTCTCTGTGTATGTCTCTGTGTGTGTGTGTGGCGTACCACACAGAAGGTCTTGTGGTTGGCACTGCACGTACAATCATTTTAGCAAATGGCACTACTTGTATTTTTTAGGAATGCACACTCACCCACCCATGTTCTGCAAAACGTTTCGTATGAAAACTGTTTCCTCTGTGTGTGTGTGTGTGTGTATGTGTGTGTGTGAGAGAGAGACAGCTTGTGTGTGCTCTTTCCTCTGTGTCTGTGTGTGTGTATGTGTGTGTGTGAGAGAGAGACAGCTTGTGTGTGCTCTTTCCTCTGTGTGTGTATGTGTGTGTGTGCGAGAGAGAGACAGCTTGTGTGTGGCGGTTAGCAAATGGTACGACTTGTGTTTTTTAGGAACACACACTCACCCACCCACATGTTCTGCAAAACGTTGCATCTTTTGTGAACACTAGTCATTTGTGTTATTATGCATCAATTAATCCACCCGTTACACTGCAGCCTTGTGGAAATGAGGGGCAACTTTCTGTTCTGGCTCACATCTGATTGTGTGCAACCTGTTTTGGTGGATTTGCGTGTTGGTGTGAAGAGAACAAAAAGCAAGTGACTTCAAATAACACACACATACACACACACGCAAACACACACACACACACACACACACACACACGCACAGCATGCACTTTATCCACCCTCCACAGTGAACTGTGGTTTTTGATAAGCGAGATCAGAGAGAGAGCCAAGGGGAAATGGGATTTTTTCAAGCTCTATATTTACCTATCCTTCCGTCTCACTGACTCTTTCACTTTTTCTTTTTCCTCTTATAATTGCAATCGCTTCCACTTACCACTGTTTCTTTCTTTCTTTCTCTGTGTTGTTGAGTAAAAATAAGAATTTGTTTGTGTGTGTGCGTGTGTGTGTGCATGTGTGTGCGTGCATGTGTGTGCGTGCATGTGTGTGCGTGTGTGTGCATGTGTGTGCGTGCATGCGTGTTGCCCAAGGCCCTTGTAGGTGATGCAATATTAATCAGATCTATTCATTAGAGAGACACGTTGGAGACTGCACTAATAGGCCTTTAAAACTTTCATCAGCTCAGACTCAGAGAAAGAGAGAGAGAGGGAAGGTGTCAGAGAGAGAGAGAGAGACAGAAGGGGGAGATGGCATAGGAAAAATGAATTTGAAAGAATGCAAGACAATGAGAATTATAAAGATGGATGGAGAGTGAGAAAGACGGATGTAGAGACAGTGAAAGTGGGGAGAGAGGGATGAAGAGAAGGCAAGAGTGAGAAAGAGGGATTGAGAGACAGAGAGATGGAGGGACCAAGAGATTGGAGGGGGCAAGCTGGGCATTAACAGAGGGAATAGTGGAGTGTGAGAGACATGGGGGGGGGGGGGGTAGATAGAGAGAAATAGAGAGATGAAGGGCACCCTACTAGAGAAAGAGAGAGAGACTGAGAGAGAAAGAGGGGCAGCTTTAGAGGAATGTGACACAGGCTTCTGCGCACTGCAGAGGAGGAACGAGGGAGGGAGGAAGAGAGGGAGGGAGGAGAGAGTGGGGACTGAGTGGGGAGAGAGGGAGAGAATTTGGGTGCTGTGAAAGAGGGAGAGAAGTGTGTGTGCTGGGAGACAGAAGCAGACTTCCCACCCATCCAGGGCAGTGGGGAAAGAGAGAGAAGTGTGTTAATGGGCTGCTGCTGATTTAACACAGTCTTTCACACACACACACACACACACATACACAGAGAGAGAGAGAAGAGAGATACGCACACAGAGATATACGCATACACACACACAGACAGTACTCATTGCCACCCTCACCCCTTAAACACACACACACACACACACACACCCACTCACACACTCCCTCTCTCTCATCTCACGTCTGTCATTTCTGGCATCTAAGCTCTGAGATCAAAGACATGCTGGTCTCGTGTGTGAGAGAGCGAGAGAGAGACTAGACTTTATGTGTGTGTGTGTGTATGTTTGTGTGTGTTTGCGACACAAAAGAAGAATTTTTCTCTGAGTAGGAGACAGAGTGTGACAAGGAGGCAGCAGGGCACGAGAGTGTGTGTGTGTTTGTGTTTTGTGTCAGTAAGCGAGAGCGTGCCAGTGTGGCTATTTGACGCAGGCAGGCTTTTTGACACCTCTGTGTGGGGTCCTCTTCAAAAGCCCCATTGTTTGTTCAAGCGGATTGAGCTGTTGAGGGGTGGGATGAAGAGGAACACACACACACACGCACACACACACTGACAGTGTAGAAGAGTGTATGTGCTCTCTTTCTGTCTCTCTATCTATCTTGTTTTCTCTCTTTCACACACACACACTTATGCCTCGTTGTGGCGGCCTGTCACGAGGGCCCTGACGGCCATAGCCATGACCTTTGCCCTTTTGAATACCTCACTTCCTCTGTTTTTGTCACGGTCGTCCAGATGGGCTAATCTGTGACCACCACAGCAATCGTTATCAAATCTGTGAAAATGGCACAAGTAC
>JAIFZK010000222.1:9592500-9597500 GCA_027481765.1 Tenualosa thibaudeaui | reverse complement strand
AGGTGAGTAACAACTCACTCAGTAAGAACTTGCTCGAGAATCACTTGCACTGAAAGAACTCATTAGAAAGAACTAGCTCAAGAACCGGGCTCTCTTAGAAGGACCTGATTGAGAACTCACAAAAAAAAAAACTTGATCAAGAACTGGGCTCACAATTAGAACTTAAAGTGTCCAACACCAGGCTGATGGGGTCAAGCCTGTTGGTGAGCATCTGTGTCCCAAATATGAGAGTCATTCGCAGCTCCACCGATATCGACAGACCTCTGTCGGCTTGTTTGTGGACGACTGAACGTGCTGCAAACAAGCCAACAGAGCCATGGGCGGCTGCAACAGTCAGTTTGCGTGTGTGTGCATGCGCGTGCATGTGTGTGCGTGTGTGTGCATGTCAGTTCTCTGAAGTGGGCTTGGTGTGCCCCACTATCAGAGCTCCTAGTGTGTCTCCATCACTGGCCCCTGAGCAAACACATGCCAGCTTGCATTGACATGGATTGCATCAGTATTTGGCAGACACTTTGATCTCTTGTATCTTCTGGTTGAACACTAATAGCTGACAATAGCTACTATAAGATAGTAGATCTGTTGACACTGAACATGCAGAAAGTGGCAAGATGGTAGCCTTTGAGTTCTTTGAACCAACAGACGTCCAATGATGAAGCAGATCCACCAATCAGGGATGCGTTTCCCAAAACCATAGTTACCAACTTGGTTAGCAGCCTTTGTAGTTACAATGCAATTGCCCACTGCCAACCAATTAAGTTGCTAACTGGTTAGCAGCTATGGTTTTGGGAAATGCAAACCAGATCAGAGTTCTGGGGCTGCTGGAGGGTTTAACGTCTGCAACACTAGTTCGTTGCTAGCCTCCCGCCTCCCTCGTCATGGCAACGGCAGACAGAGTTGAGCTAAGAGGGGGTCTGCTGGGAGATGCCTGTCGAGCAGTGTGGTTTGTACCCATGTGCCCCTGTCAAAATCACCAACGCAGAAAGACGTTTTAGGGAAGAGTGTTTGAGGTTAATGAGTCCCTAAGGCACACACACACAGACACACACACACACACACACACCTTAGGGGCTCCCTTAAACATGAGTTTTTAAACACAGGAAAACAGACTGTTGAAAGCGCTGGATGTGGGAAGCCAGACCATGTCCATGTTTGGAGTTGGGCCTACTGCCAATTTGAGACATCATAAGGAGGGCCGTAGTGGTGTAGTGGTTAAGGAACCTGGTTAGCATGCTAATAGCCTGGAAGTTGAGCAAGGCACTTAACCCTAAGTTGCTCTGATGTAATTGATAGTTGACAAATGTAAGTCGCTTTGGATAAAAGCGTCTGCTGAATGTAAATGTGAGAATGAAGTTTCCAAACTGCTACATCAGATGTGGAGTGTTGATCATCAGGTGTTCACTACAGCTGGGACAGTACAGCCGTTGTGTGTTGTGGGATCTGTTTGGAACGCTGTGTTATTAGCATAGTAGTGTACAGAGACCCATCAGCTGTGGAGAGATGCACAAACTCCCTCCCTGTGTGTGTGTGTGTGTGTGTGTGTGTGTGTGTGTGTGTGTGTGTGTGTGTGTGTGTGTGTGTGTGAGGAGACGGATGCCACGGGATGCAATAATTCCTTCCACAGGGAAGTGTGTCTGTGTGTGTATGTGTGTGTGTTTGTCTGGAAGAGATGTGCCAGTAATGCAACAGTCAGGTGTCCAATTAAAAAAAAAAGAAAAACTACAATAAAGAAGTGAAGCAACTACATAAAGAAGTGAAGTCTTTTTTCAGCTCTGACTGAACAACAGAACCATGAATAATACTGCACTGTAACACATCACTAAGAAGTGAAGTTGTGATGTTAAGATTACATTAGTACCAAGACGATGATAGAAGAACACCACTAAGTACAACTTGTAACAGTTCAGGAATAAAACTCTAAAAATCTTTTTTAGGCTTTCACAGAAAAATTTCTTCAATGTTTTTTTTCTTCTTCTTCTTTTTTTTTTTTTTTACAGGTAGCTTGGCGCGCGTGTGTGTGCGTGTGTGTGTGCGTGTGTGTTTGCACACATGCTTTGTTAGACATGCTTTTCCATTCTCTCTCTCTGCAGATGGCGTGCTCCTTGTTGACCCCGAGTACCTTAAAGACAGAAAAGGTGGGTTGGCTCCTCATTCGTCTGCATGAAGTTGACTGATATGTTGGTCTGACTGGGCTGAGCCACTGACTGGATGACTGGGAAGAGTAAACAGCAGGGCTTTGAACCGCTTCATAAACTGAACGATATTATTAATATTCCCAAACAATTTTAAAGGCCTAAAGTAAGTCCCACAGCCGACATGCAGCGTTGACTCAGACGTTGAGTCAATGTTGAGAATTATATTTTTTTGTTCTAACCGGTTTGGGAAAGTCAATTTTAGAAATGGTAAAATTAACACTGTTTCTGTTACGAAAACTGGAACCAATTGGTAAATAAAAATTCTGGTTGAAAGCCCTGCTTGAGGGCCTGTGTATTCACTCACCACTTGTCATCAATCAAGTGTCATCCCTTGGATCTTTGGAAAACTCTGTGACGTCAGTTTCTGCTACATTTCTTTTATTCTTGCTGATCTCTCTTGCTCTCTCTCTTGCTCTTTGGTCTCCTCCTTTCTCCCTCGCTCCAGATTCTTGGCAAGGCAGGGCCATTGTTAAATGTCAGAAAGCAAATCAGATATGGAGGCCAAGAGATTTGGAATGATAGCCAACTGCAGATCTGGAGCAGAGAGGAGAGAAGTGAGAGTTGTGGGGCTTGCGTTCTCCCAACAAAATGGAGAACTTGGCCGAGTTCAGGGAGAAGGCGTGTGTTTGTGTGTGTGTGTGGGCTTATTTTCCATTCAATTATGGAGGCTTCTCTGCAACTGGACAGATAAACTGATTATTTCAGTGGCGTTAAAGTGCTTTTCAATTGCTGTTAGAGAAAGTTTTAAAAGTTGAAGCACTCTCTCTCTTTCTTTTTCTCTCAAACTAAGAATGTGTCAAATAATGACTTGAAACCACTCCCTCTCTTTTTCTCTGTCCCTCTTTCTCACACGCTTTCCCTCTCTCTCTCTCTCTTAGTGTTTGTGACCCTCACGTGTGCGTTCCGGTACGGCCGGGAGGACCTGGACGTGCTGGGTCTGTCCTTCCGGAAGGATCTGTACATCTCGACTTTCCAGGCCTTCCCCCCGCTGCCTGAGGAGCGCAAGCCCCTGAGCCGACTGCAGGAGCGACTCCTCAAGAAGCTGGGCCAGCACGCACACCCCTTCAACTTCACTGTGAGTTCAGCACAACACACACACACACACACACACACACACACACACACACCCCTTCAACTTCACTGTGAGTTCAGCACAACACACACACACACACACACACACACACACACACACAGCACACACATCCCTTCAACTTCACTGTGAGTTCAGAAAAACACACAGCACGCACACCCCTTCAAGTTCACTGTGAGTTCAGCACAACACACACACACCCCTTCAACTCCACTGTGAGTTCAGCACAACACACATACACACACAAACATGCACGCGCGCACACACACACACACACACGCGCCTGATGTCGTCCTAGCCATGATACGTTGAACGACCGTCCAGTAAGATAGGATTTGAACCAGGAGTGTGCTGCGCCATCAATACCCATGTTGGTCAGCTTGTCCAGTAGGATGCGGTGGTTGACCGTGTCAAATGCTGCTGATAGGTCCAGCAGGATGAGCACTGAGGATTGACCTGCCGCTCTGGCCTCTTTCAGTGCTTCTGTCACAGACAGAAGCGCCATTTCAGTGGAGTGGCCACTTCTGAAACCGGATTGGTTGGAGTCGAGGAGGTTGTTCTGAGAGAGAAATCCTGTGACCTGTTTAAAGACAGCTCGTTCAATGGCTTTGGAAAGGAAGGGAAGAAGAGATACAGGCCGGTAGTTCTCCACTTGAGTGGGAGCAAGGGATGGTTTTTTGAGCAGCGGTGTTACCTGGGCTTGTTTGAAGGTGGTGGGGAATGTAACCCTAGTTAGTGAAACATTGACCACATGTGTGGTTGCTGTTACAATGGTGGGGGTTATGGCCTGAAGAAGGGTTGTTGGGATAGGGTCCAGAAGACAAGAGGTAGGCCGGCTGTCTGGGAGAAGCTTAGACACCTCTGCCTCGGAGAGAGGAGTGAAAGAAAAAAAAGGAAGCAGTTGGTTTAGAGGGGCTAGGAGAAGGAACCTCTGTAGATTTGTTTGAGAACTGACTACTAATTGCTGCAACTTTGTTAGTGAAGAATGCAGCAAAAGTGTCAGCTGTGAGATTAGTTGGAGGAGGTGGGTTTAGTAAAGATTGGAAGGTGGAAAAGAGTTTCTTGGTGTTAGTGGCATTGTGAATCTTGTCGTGATAGAAAGGCTTTTTCGCAGCAGTGACACTGGATGAGAAGGAAGATAGCAGTTCTTGGAATTGTGTTATATCGGCCGAAAACAACTGGCAAATATGCACTAGGACACACCCACACACATGCAAACCAGCTGGCAAACACAAGCTTTTCACTGAGCCCAACTGGCACGCCACACACAGGCACTCACACACACACACACACACACACAAACAAACACTCACTCACTCTGTCACACACGTACACACACACATGCACACACACACACACACACGTACACACACACAAACACATAAATACTCACACACATGTGTACACACACACAAACAAATAAACAAAAACTCACTCACTCTCTGTCACACACACACACACACACACACACACACACACACACACACTCACTCACTGGCTCACACTCATCACATTGCTACTTCCTCTTTGCTATTGCCACACCTGCACACAGCACCACAGAGTCATGGATATCAGGACAAAGGCACCTGTGCACAGGACATGTATGTGTGTGACAGTGTGTGTGTGTGTGTGTGTGTGACAGAGAGTGAGAATGTGTGTTTGTGTATTTATGTTTTGTGTGTGTGTGTGAGACAGGAGAGAGAGTGAGAGTGTGTGTG
>JAIFZK010000222.1:9515000-9590000 GCA_027481765.1 Tenualosa thibaudeaui | reverse complement strand
GAGTATATTTGTCTTATCTACCTGTCTGTTAGACTCTGTTTACTTTTAGTGTGTTAGTCTGTTTATTTTTCAATGCTTGATGTGACCATCTGTGAAATGTCTTCTCTCTCTCTGTCTGTCTGTGTGTGTGTTTGTGTGTCGTATTATCACCTTTAGGTATTTTCCCCCTCTGTTCCTCTAAGCACTCAGGGTTTTGTATTTCTGTGCTCCATTATTGCATTCTGTTTACGGACTCCTCTTCATCGATAGCTAAAGTTGAGAGTGTGTGTCCTGTGTGTCTATTGACTTGCCCCACAGGTAGCACAGATGGCATCCGGCATAACCCAATAGCAAGGGCTGTTTGCTCTATCCTCACACACACACACACACCCCACCATCCCCACCCATGGCCTTGTCCTGTATTTAGATAAAGTAGAGACATGTCGATATCTGTGGATATCCGGAGTGGTGGTGGTGTGTGTATCTGTGTGTGTGTGTGTGTGTGTGTGTGTGTGTCTATCTGTCTATCTGTGTGTGTGTTGGAGGGGGTATATTTAGAGTAAAAATTTATGTATCTTTGGAAATGTTTACATACTGATCGTGTAAGCCATTGCTATCAGTTGTGCACTCTCTCCCTGTGTGTGTGTGTGTGTGTGTGTGTCGTCATTATGTCACATTGTATGATTAGTTAGTGATGTTGACTGAGAGAAATCTCGTGTGACTATGGTAGCTTGTGTAAAAATAGCAATAAACGTGTGTATTGTGTCTATGTTTGTGCTGATGTCTTCCCTGTCCTGAGTAGACTTCTATGGTTTTTGAGCATTCTAGTGGATGTGTTGCCAATGTGTGTGAAGTACTGTGTGTGAAGAGTTTTTGTTGTTTTGTGTGTGTGTTTGTGTGTGCGTGTGTGTATGCGTGTGTTTGTGTGTGTATGCATATGTGTATTTGTGTTTGTTTGTGTGTGTGTATGTATGTGTGTGTGTGTGTGTGTGTGTGTGTGTGTGTTTGACTTGCCCTGCCCCCTGTAATCCCGGCCCGTGTTGTGGTGTCCCCTGCTCTCTCCCTCACAGTACGGCAGTATGCTGACATCTGTCTCTTTAGCACGGCTCAGTACAAATGCCCAGTGGCCCAGGTGGAGGCTGAGTGAGTACCTCTCCTTCTACGCCTGCACACTCCTCCACTGACTTATCCATCTATCCATTTTCTTCACCTCTGTTTCTCTCGTCTGTTCTTCTATCTGTCTTACTGGGTACACATAATCTCCCCCCACCCCCCCCAAATCTTTCTATCCACATCATGATAATGTACAAGTTCATCCCTCTCTTTCATCTGCTCCCTCCATCCTCTCTCCTCCCCTCTCACACTTTGCTCATCATTCGTTCTTTGAAATGCCCTCTCCTCCCTCCCTCTTTTCTTTTACTATGAGAGATGAGAGAGCCTAGAGTGACTGCACCCCCCAACACCGCCACACACACACACACACACACACACACACACACACACACACACACACACACACAGAGTGGTCATGACCCAGGTCTGAGAAGGTCAGAGCTCATCCAGAGAGTTAGGTGCTTGTCTGTGTTCTTCTCGAGATGGTTCCCCCTGTGCTACTTGTGTGTGTTTGTGTGTGGGGGGTGGTTCCGTACAATCCGTAAATGACCTCATGGTGGATCATGACTCTCCTGCAGTCCCATTGGTCAGTGAGTAGCGTCCCCTCTATGATGTCACATGGCTTACATGCTGCCCCTTTATTGAACAAGGAAGCCCTTGCTGCCCCAGTGTGATGTCACAAAGGTGTGTGAACTTATTGCTCTCCCATTGGGTGGGAGTCCCAGCGCTGGCCCTGCCCTCCATTGTGATGTCACAATGTGAATGTGGGTGTTCTCTCTCAGTGCTGCAGGTGACAGACGTGGTGCTGCACTCCTGCGACACCTACAACAAGTCTGTGAGCCGCCTGTCCTGCCGGTGAGTATGCCCCCCCCCCCCCTCCTCCGTACACCAAGGCAAGGACCCATGACCCTTCCACTCCCCAACCCCCCCCCCCCCTAAACTACCCCCAACATTCACCCCTAAATCCCCTGCTCAACTTGAGGGGCCACCTGCTCCCTGACCGATGGCTGCAGTTCCTTTCCTCTCCAGCCTGTGTGATCTCCCCCAGACGTCTCACATTGCTTCCCCGTCTCATTGGGAACGTACCCATGAGTAGACAGAAGGACAGCACCATCCCGCACCTTGACCTTGACTTAGATTCAGGGAGATTATTTACCTTCCTGCAAGGGTGTCTCTGTCCTTGTTGTATGGTGATTATTGTAGCACAGTGGATCAGGAGCAGTGACATACACAATTTTTATCACAATTCACACTTCAACCTTTTCACCCACCCCTCACCCAGCACTGCTCAATACTTCTTATTGAAACCCAACAACTCAGGACATCCAGACAACAACATCCAGAACCGCTTTCTTCTTCCTTGCCCCCCCCCAACCCCCACCATCACAGAGCCCTGCTCAATTCTCCTACCTTTATTTGTCCATCTCAGCTTTGGTTCCCCAGACTCACCTCTCACTTAACATGAGATCACCAAATACACCTTCTAAAGTAAATATATATTTCTCTCAAAATGCACATTGCATTGCCAAAGCTCTCTCTCTCTTGCTCTCTCTCTCTACTCCTCCCCTTAACCCCTCCTAACCGCGCTAGGTAATTTCAAAATCTTTAATACTATTACTACTAATAATAACTATAATAACTAAACACAAATGCTGAAAGATTAAATAAGAAAATGCAGTCAGAGTTCCCATTAAGAGGGAGCGATTTGTTGATGACGTTGATGAAGTTGATTTGTGATGACGTGACGTGTGCTTCCTCTGTGTGGCGACGCTGCTGGGGGCCATGGACCAATCAACGCTCCCAGTACCTCAGGGGTCAGGATTGGATTTTCCGTCAGGCAGCAATTCACTTTGTAGCCACATGATGAATTTGCTCAGTTTATTATTTATAAACGCCTGTGCTGCATTATGATAACACCAAAGTGCTGCTCCCAAGTAATGTTTTGGCTGGCGCTTGCTGCATTAGCTTTTCCCTGTGGACTCCATCAGGTTTTCCAGCGCCTGCCAGTTTTCACTGCCAAATGGCGGGCAATTAGCCGAGGCCTGCGCCGCCCCCTACACACACACACACACACACACACACACACACACACACGCACGCACCCTCTTTGGTTCTTGATCATAGCACAGAATAATCATTAGTGTATTTCTCATGACAAACGAGGCTCTCTGTTTAACCAGCACAACGGGGGAAAGAAAAACTGTTTTGGATTAACTTGGCTCCCTCTTCTCTCTCTCCTTTCTCTCTCTCTCCCTTTCACTCACACACACACACGTTCACACACACGTTCACACACACACACATGCACGCACACGCACGCACACACACATACATACACACACGCACACACACACACACACTACGTTGTGTGTTTCTGCTCAGCTGACCTGGGCTGTTGAGATGTGGGGCGCTTATGCAACAAGCCCAGGTGCAGCCTGAAAGGTGTGATTTATTTCTCTCTCTCCCTCTCTTTCTCTCTCTCTCCCTCTCCCTGTCTCCCTCTCTCCTCTCGTCCTTTGCTTTGCTTTCACATTCCCCTTGCCCTCTCTCAGTGACCAGGTGTCGCCCAGCTCCACGTTCTGCAAGGTGTACACACTGACCCCCACGCTGAGCAATAACCGGGAGAAGAGAGGCCTGGCTCTGGATGGCAAACTCAAACACGAGGACACCAACCTGGCCTCAAGCACCATGTGAGTGCAACTCTCCTTGGCATCCCAAAGATGACTCCTGCTACTCTGTGTGTGTGTGTGTGTGTGTGTGTTTGTATTTGCATGTGTGACATCCAGTACCATGTGTGTGCAGCTCTCCTCAGCATCCAAAATATGGACTCCTGCTACTCTGTGTATGTGTGTGTGTGTGTGGCGTCCAGTGCCATGTGTGTGCAGCTATCCTCAGCATCCCAAAGATGGACTCCTGCTACTGTGTGTGTGTGTGTGTGTGTGTGTGTGTGTTTGTATTTGCATGAGTGGCATGCAGTATCATGTGAATGCAGCTCTCCTCAGCATCCCAAAGATGGACTCCTGCTACTCTGTGTGTGTGTGTGTGTGTGTGTGTGTGTGTGTGTGTGTGTGTGTGTGTGTGTGTGTGTGTGTGTGTGTGAGTGAAATATATAGAGAGAGAGATTGTGACAGTGTGAGATTGTGAGTGAGATTTCCATCTATATCCATATTCCCATATATGGACTAAGCCCTGTCCTGAACTAAAAACTGAAGTAGTAGTAGTGGTAGCAGTAGTAATAGTAGTGGTAGTAATAGTAATAGTAGTAGTAGTAGTAGTAGTAGTAGTAGTAGTAGTGGTAGTAGTAGTAGTAGTAGTAGTGGTAGTGGTAGTGGTAGTGGTAGTAGTAGTAGTAGTAGTAGTAGTAGTAGTAGTAGTAGTAGTGGTAGCAGTAGTAATAGTAGTAGTAGTAATAGTAGTAGTAGTGGTAGTAGTAGTAGTAGTAATAGTAGTAGTGGCAGTAGTAGTAGTAGTAGTAGTAGTAGTAGTAGTGGCAGTAGTAATAGTAGTAGTAGTAGTAGTAGTAGTAGTAGTAGTAGTAGTAGTAGTAGTAGTGGCAGTAGTAATAGTAGTAGTAGTATCAGCCACCTATATTATGGTGGTAGTGTTGGAGTAGCAGGGAGACTCCAGGGCGTCCACTTTCTAGTAGCCTGTAAATTGTAAGTTTGAATCTTGGCTGCCCCTGATGTGCCCTTGAGCAAGGCACTTCAGCCTAAGTTGCTGTAGGGGAGACTGGTCCTGAGGTAACTGATAGTTGACAAAATGAAATTCTTTTTGGACAATAGTGTCTGTTAAATGCAGGTGTAATGTAATGCAGTGTGTTGGCGTAGCAGGGAGCCTCCAGGGCCAGTCCACCCTACCCAAGCCTGATTCTTTGGCAGATTAGCCCTCTTAAGGGGCACTGGCCAAGATGCAGAGCTTGTTTTGAGAGGATTTTAGCTGAAGGCTTCTACGCACAAGAGCTCCTTACCTAAAAGAAAAGCCTTGTGTAAAGAGCGGCAGACACTGTGCTAATCCCACTTTCCCTGAAACCGGCCAGCAGACCAAGACTCTTGGTTTCTCAGGTCTGTCGTGCGATCACACGCCTGCCAGTTGTGGGTTCCCATCCGAGTGGTAATCTGAGGGCCTGGGGGATCCACAGCCAAAGTTGACATGCCCACTGCTTCACCTGCTTTGGTTGTTCTTTTCCGCCCTCACATGTGCTCCAGATGAGAGTTCTTGGAAGAGTGCGTTGTGTTTTTTTTTTGTTTGTTTTTTTTGGGGTATGTGTTGAGTTGGGTTTGCTTTTTCTACAGGCACACAGTGAAGATAAAAAAAGAAGTTCAGAAGCCAGTGCACATGAGTTTTATTATATGAGTTTTACCAGTGTGCAACTTGCCCCAATAAGGTTTCATATGGGTTGGATTGATTAAGTGAGAGAGAGGATTTTCTCTCCATTACATTCAGACAGAAATTAAACTGTAGCTGAAGTACAAAGAAGTATTTTCTTTTTGTTCAAAATAATGTGGAGATGTTTTAGGACAGAGAAATTAATACAGCAGTATGCCAAGATTGAGGCACAAAGCAGACAAACATTGTTAGGATTTATCTAACAAAAAGGTTTTTTTTGTCCCTGAGCTGAAACCTTCTTTTAAAGTTTGTGAATTTTATGACTTTTTGACTGCATATTTTTAGACGTTTTTAGTCCAGACAGTTGAATTATGAAAGATAGAAATAAATTGTGTCTCGCATTCCTCAGATCTATTTTTAGGTACTGAAATGATGTCAAAGGCAGTAGAGCTTTCCTCTGCACTGACCCCTACTTTACTACTTTACTACTTCTTACATTTACATCCTTGCTGTTAACCAAAAGATACACACAGATTTTAGAAGGCAACTTTCCATGCTCTGTATGTCAAGATATTGTCATTTAGTAACCAGGAGATGACATTGTGAAACCAAGGCACCTTTCTGTGTGAAAAATTATTGTGAGGCGTATGAGTACATTTATGTTAGAGAGTGACTAGCTTAGATATAGCAGATAGTCAGACTTCACTTAGACAGTTAAATAATTAAATTGCATGAAGCAGTCCCCCATCAATTACTGTAAATTTTGACCATTTACTTTGAACTGGATCATCTGATGTCATGATTACACTGATTGCTGATCTCTCTCTCGCTCTCTGTCTGTGTGTGTCTGTGTGTGTGTGTGTGTGTGTGTGGGTGGGTGGGTGTGTAGAGTAAAGGACGTGTCCAATAAGGAGGTCCTGGGCATCCTGGTGTCCTACAGAGTGAAGGTCAAACTGGTGGTTTCCCGAGGAGGGTGAGTGTCTGCTCTGTTGTTTGAGGTCACTGAGTCCTGTTGGTAGAAAGAAGAACAAGAACATTTTGTACAGCAGAAACCCAATTTGCAAACTCCCAGCTAATGCTTACTGAACGGGGCAAAAGAATGGGAATGAAACTGTTTCCTTGCCCTCATTGTGTACACTGTGGACAAACATTTCCATATCGTACACACACACACACAAACACACACACATTCTCAGTCTGTTTTGTACTCGTTTGTAGTGATGTATCAGTGGAGCTGCCTTTTGTTCTGATGCACCCTAAACCAACAGACCAGCCCAACTCAAGACCCCAGTCAGGTAGGTTTTTACACACATACACACACACACACTTGACTACTCCATAACAGACACACTCACACACACTTGACTACTCCATAACAAACACACACAAACACACACATAAAGACACTGACCACTCAGTCCACACACACTATTCATATACTCCCTCGCTTGCTCAATTACATTCACCCATAGCTATCTGTAGTGGATTGTAGTCTGAATGTGGGGTTCCCAACAATTACTTTCCTACCGAAAAAAAGAATGCTTGCAATTATTTGAGTTTATTCATCTTAAGTATTAACATAAATGAGGCCAGCATCAATCAAGTTTAGTGTTTGCTTCTGTCTCTCCAAGTTGAGCTCTATTGCACAAGAGACTCAACTCAATGTTTTGTTTTATTCTCATAGCTGTGCCTGAAACCGATGCTCCTGTGGACACCAATCTAATTGAGTTTGAGACAAAGTAAGCCGATCAGTGTGTGTGTGTGTGTGTGTGTGATTTTGTGTGAAGTAGTATAGACTTTAAATCATTAACTGATCATTTCGTTTGAACATGTCATTTATTTTCAATGTAGTCTGAATACATATGTGTACTATAGTGTATTGTGTGGGTGAACTTGTATGATGGTACAAGCGAATACTGACATAACCTTAAAAATAAGGTTATATATAGGTCATATCTTTTAATATCACAATTTCTCTAAAATACTGAGCTATGGGTATACTGTCCCATCAGGCATGTATGCATGTAATGCATGTGTTTTAAATCGGTACAAATTTTATTGTTCTGTTATCACACTTGTTAATGTGTATGTGTGTGTGTGTGTGTGTGTTTTTGCCTGTGTGTTAATTGCCCCTTCTTGTTGCCCTGCAGTAATTTCTCTCAGGATGATGATTTTGTGTTTGAAGACTTTGCACGTCTGCGCCTGAAAGGCATGAAGGATGACAAGGATGAAGACGACCACTTTTGCTAACGTCCCACCTGAGCCAACCCTCTAGGCCAACCCTCCAGCCCAGTCCAGCCCAGCCCAGCTCAGTCTAGCCCAGCTCAGTCTAGCCCAGCTCAGTCTAGCCCAGCTCAGCCCTCATACTTGCCCCACCCAACTCCTGACTTACCCACCCATGCACCCCCCTCTCCCCAAAGACCGTGGCTAGTAAAGGGGTCAGAGGAGCCTGTCTCTTAGCCACTCCTGGTTGGGAGTGAGGTGGGGTTCTGTGTGTGTGTGTGTGTGTGTGTGTGTGTGTGTGTGTGTCGGGGGAGGGGCAAAGGCATGGTATGCTTATTCTTCCTCTTTTTGTTTTCTTCCTCATTAAGCCTGCATTTTAGTCTGTGACTTATTTTACTCCTCCTCTTCCTCCTTTCTGTCTGACCATTAATTATTCTGCCGTTGAGCAGGGTTAGATTTTTCCTGATCCGGTTTGGTCAGGGTTATATTTTTCCTGATCCGGTTTGGTCAGGGTTATATTTTTCCTAATCCGGTTTGGTCAGGGTTATATTTTTCCTGATCCGGTTTGGTCAAACCAGGTGATGCACAAGTGTAATCTAAAAGAGATGTTTGGCTGGATTGGTTGGCTAGCAGAGGGTCCATTGATTCAGGGTCCGTGCATTTGTGTCTACGTTTTTCATTTTCATCTACCAACTCCGACATTATATTAAAAGAGTCGGGCTTTATTACCAGTGTATGGACAGAAACACCATCTAACTTCAATGTACTGTAGAGCCTGCAGAAGTTAGAAACTGGGGATAAGGAGCGTTTGTTCTTCTGCTTTGCCTCTTCCTCTCCCCCCTCTCTCTCCCTCCAAAAGAAAACATCTGCCCATTATGTACCTACCTTAATACATAAGACACTGGCATTACAGTCGGGTGACCTCATGCAGATATGTCAGATTAACCGCAAAAACATATCTTTGCAAGTGCGCGTGATGGGTGGGTTTATGTAATTTCCTGTGCACAGGTAGCGCACTCGTAAACACACAAAACAGTGTGGCCTTTTTTATGGATAGAAAATATTAGATGGATAAATATACAGGACCACAAAGAGATATTTTGTATCTTCTTTTTTTTTCTTGAAGAAAGAGCATCTATTTGTTATGGACAACTGTAGAATGTGTGTATATGCTGTCTCGAGTCGCAAGGCACCACGAGGCAGACACATAAGATGGACACTGAGATGCCTAATTATTCAACACACACACACTCTCACGCACACAGTACATGTACACATACTCAATCTCTCTTAATATAAATCTGTCTAGTGCAGATGCCATGCCATTTTGTTTTTTTGTTTTCTTTTTATGAGCTTGTTATTATTTGTTTTCCAGGTCAATGTTGGCTGTTGCGTTAATTGCCAAAAGTTTTTTTTTTTTGTTCCTTTAATGGATATCATGTTTTGTCCCTTTAATTGATACCTTGCAGGAAATTCCATTTGATTTAACATTTAACAATTATACCTGCCAACATACGCAAGATATAAACCATAACATAACATACCATAAACATGAATAGCCTGGTACCTGCACCCATGCGTAAAAACACTGGTAGTTGAAACGGATGCAAGTCCAATGTGTTAAATTGTGTGTCTCTTGGCATTGACATCTTATACCATAGCTTCCATAGCTATGGCTGAAATGAATTAGACAATGTAAATTTACAAATGTCACCTTTAGTACCAGTTCCCATGCCCTAAAGGTATGCAGTGAGTAGCATCATTGAAACAATGACAATTTTTTTTCAATATTAAACATATTAGTCTAAGAATTATTACAAAGAACTATTGTATGTTTACATGTTTGAATTCAGTTGTCACATGTAAGAATTCATGGCTGCCTCATTTCATATAGATGCCGTGTTTTTATGCATTTTCAGTTCATTTAACAAAATGGTAATTAAGGTTTTAAATTTTATGTAACAAATTATTGAATGCTAGAGTCTTGATTGTGAGAACTGATTCCTATTGAAATGACTTAGCCTGCCATGACTTTCCATTTGTGACAATTGCATCCTAATATGTTGCAATACTGGCCTAAAAATTTGCGTAGGGTAAAAAAAGTTTTTTGTGTTTCATGCTAATTAACCAAGAGCCAGGAACCAAACCACTTTACATAGCTAATTGACCTTCAATGCGAAATGCCTATGCATTTTGTTACATGAATCACCCATATCTTAAAGTATAACTTCATCTTGTAATTCCCTTCATTTTGAGGATTTCTTAATAGTCTTTAGGGAGAAGTGGGGAAGCACTCTGAAAGTGGTATCTTACTTTGCATTGCAGTGCCCCCTTGTGTCCATGACCAGTAGCTAGTTAATTGTCTGTGCCTCAACTCTATGTAAGAAAGAGCCCGGAACTTTCTTTAATGCTGTACCATTTACCTCCCAGAAACCAGCAGAAAAAAAAACATACTATAAAAAATGAAATAAAAACTAGTTTTACCTGCTCTGAAAAAAAGAATGTGTGGGACTTGGGTCAATGGGGACATAAAAAAGAGGAACTCCTGAAAAGTTACTACTTATTATTTTTCTGTCAACAATATATATATACAGAATTACAGAAGAAAAAAAAATTGCCATTATTTTTCTTTAATTGTTTTGTGTTGATTATTAAGATTCTATTTTATTTTTATTAAAGTGAAAATAAAAACTAACCTTAAATTCTCTGCTGTACTCTTCACATGCTGTACATATTGTCATGGATATTAAATACTGTATATGAGTTACTGCCTGACCTTCGTCAGTCTGTTGAGGTCTGTTGTGTACAACCCAGCTGCTGGACGGTATAGTTTGGTCACCATCACAGGTACCACACACACTCACACACACAGTGCATTCCATAGCCTCAGGCCTGGGTTGCCAGAGCGTTGTAATACAGGTTAAATCTCTCTGTAAACACTGCTCAACAAAGGAGGGTGGACATTTTTCATTGCCGAACAAATAGGAAAGGCTGTAAATTAGTGAAGATGAATGCATTCAAAGTTTTTAAATGTTCTAACCTGACTGGATGTTATGGAAGTAAACTTCTCTGCAATGTTGCCATTGGCAAAGACACAGATGTGCCCTCTTTGACTTCTAGGAGTAGTAGGGGATGTAGAATGCGTATGCGATTGTTTATGTAAATCATTACTTTGTATAACTTGGGGTTGCTTGGCTTAAGACGTGATGCTTAAGAAAGCATAATATGCCACTGGGACAGATTTGATCTATTGACCAAAGGGGTTTAGAGTTTGTCACTTTTGGAGGAGTCTGTGTTCCTGATGACAGTAACGATATTTGAATGCTAATATGAAGGATTTGTTAGACCCAACCAACTGCCACATCTATATCTAAATGTCAAAACTGTTTTTTAGTTTAAATGGTGATCTGTTTCATCTGTCTGTTAACCAGCCAACTGTAAAATGATATAATTTGTTATGAATATGAGCAGTCTCACAAAGTTTAAAATCCTAAGTACCAATTTCTGGACCAGTTTTATTTTCATTTCATAACAAACTGCTTTCTTCTGTTACTCAAATTGATATTAAGGATACAGAATACAAGCTCCCCAAGATAGTAATAAGAAAATCCGGCTAAGATTCTGTAAGCAATATGTTATTTTAGGCAATGAATGCAGTGAGAAACACTGAGTGTGTTTTAAAATCCATAAAAATATGTTGCTTATTCATTTTGTACTGCATTTTAGAAAATGTAAAAATAAGATAAAGTGAACATATAAAATGGTGTGCTTCTCTTCATTCCTATGGAGTACATTGACAGCAATGGGAAAATGTGAAATGAGTAGGCCTACGCAAGTTTTATGCAACTTTTATGTTGGAAATGTATAGGTCCTCAGATATATTGGGGAGATTGTATCAACAATTAACTTGGAATAATTGCTTATACTGCCAATATGTCATGTGCTTGGCCAATTTGAGTATTTTTGGTGGTAATGGAACCTGAACCTGAACCCAGTTCTGAAATCTGGTGGGCTGGTCTTGCGTTGATTTTAAGGTTACATGCAGTTCTTTAATTGGGAGTGATTTAGGAGTGTCGGAGAATCCATTTCTGACATTTAAATTAGCTGTTAAAAATGAAGAGTCATGCTGTCATCAGATTTTGAAGAATTTTAGTGTGGTTAGTGACACAATAGCTGCTTGCTGGTGATATTGATCTATCTCATAGGCCTATTTAATGCTGTAGGCCTAATGATTTTGAGGTGACTCACATGAAGTGTTGCATTTGCACCTACTAGTCTACATTGTGTTAATAAAAGGTTGTAAAAACAGTTTTAGGTAGCCTATAGTCTGTTTATACAACTCAGTTCAGAGAGGTACAGAAAAGTTAATGGAAATACACATTAGATTGTGCAGTGTTTTAATTAGAGATATTCCACATGGGTCCCTTAGAATTAGGTCTGCTGCAGACTGTCAAATTTTAAAATAGGTTACCAATTCCATCCCTTTCTTTCTTTTAACAAACATAGGCTAATTATCTTAGATAGTCTGTTGATAATCATTACATTAATGACTACAAAGTAGGCTACTTGACACAATGTCACGTTGGCCCAGTTCAACGCAAAGGGCACATCCTGGAAAATTTTTGCTACTGTCATAAAAATAAAAAAGTAATAGGCCTGGTTGATATACCACACACACACACACACACACACACACACACACACACACACACACACACACACACACACACACACACACAGCATTATGCAGTGAATACGACCGGTAGCGCAGACAATTGTGAAACGCGTTTTCTCTCCTAATGTATTCGAATGGTTTGTCCTTGTATACTCACCGTGTTTTGGTGAGGTCCTCCATACTACGGAAGTGCCGGTGAACAGTTTGCGTAGTTCGTGTGTAGCTTTATCAGTTCGCATGATCAAATTAATTAAAAGAAAGGAAATTAACCGAAAGGTGTACGTTTATGTTCTGGTCACGGTTTCAGAACTAGGTTGTTGAGTTTATTGGTTAATGAGGGTAATGCTAAATGAACGTCTGTTGTTTAGAGTCAAAGAGTACAACTCACTAACGTGAACGTTAGCGGTGTGGTTGTTTTTGTTTTCAAATTCTGTGTTTTGGGACACCTGGCGATTTACAATAAACTATTATGGCTAACGAGCGTCTTCGTGCTTTGGAGGATGTTGAGAAAGAGATCGCAATCATTCTTCATTGTGCAGGTGAGTTTTGTTAACTTTGTGGCATGCTAATTTGCATTAACCGTAGCTTACTATAGAAACAAATAAACCATGTTAATGTTAAAGTAACGTTACGCCAATTAGTACGTTGATGATGGACATGCAGGAGGTATGAGGTTCTTCTTACCATGTCGTGGAAAATGTCCATGACGATGTTGGGCCTAGAGGCACTTTATTCCATAAACCGGCTCTGCGATTTCCAGTACATTTCTGAACACAGCTTTGTAAAAACAACAGCATAATTGCTCTTGCTTGAAAGGTGAAATTTACTATTTATCTTGTGCAGGAACTATTGTTTTGGAGTTGTCCAAGGACAAACACAATGCAAGCCTCATCGACCGGCAGCTCAGTCAATTTATAGCCTCCGTCAACAGAGTGGAGAACGAGCTGAGCTCTCAAATTCGCTACCTCACTCAGGTAATGAACTGCTGTTTACACGGGGTTCAATTTATTGGGAAATCATTGCATTGGTGCCTTTTTAGACTGTCGACTAAAGTCGGGGTTCTCAAACTTTATTGGGCCAGGGACCCCGTATGGAGCAGAACATTTTCCAAGGACCCCTCATAATTGCAACAGATTTAACCATATCGTTTTATAGCCATGAAGTGTGTTAGATGCTTTTGGGTGTTTTTTTCCTCTACATAAGCCAAATTTATATTTTGTAGCAAACTTCACTGACTCAACGTGCTGTGGACTCCTGGAAGTCCCTGGAACCCTTTTTTGAGAACTGAAATTGTCTGATCTCCAATTCAGCATGACACAATTAATTAATGTATATGTTTTCTCCTATTCATGTTACCAAAGAAATTCCAGATTACGGTTCACTGGGGCTTTAAAATGTTTCTAACAAAGGGCTTGGCTGTTCAACCTCTTTCTTTTAAATTAACGTTTTTGCGCAACATGTCCTCAGGTTGCTACCGGTCAACCACACGAGGGCTCAACATACTCTGCCCGCAAAGACTGTCAGATGGCGCTAAACAGAGCAGAGTACACACGTATGAAGCTCGGGGAACTGGCCCGCACTTGTGAGATCATGTTGGATCCGCAGACCTAATCTCTGCCTTCTGATTGTCAGTGTTTTTTTCTTTTTGAAATGTGAAGCTGAAATAAACATGTTTTTTTGTTGTTATAAATGAAGTCAACTTTTTTATTCTTGTACATTTAAATGGATGATGCTGTATTTCCCCATACATTCTGTGAAGCTGTGAATCTGTACAGCCAGGCCTTTTCCACCAACAGTGGAAATGTGGATGGGTTTCCTTCACACAATATTTGTTGTGCTCATATCATTTTGTAGTACTCTTAAGGTTTCACAAATGTGGAATCGTGACATCCCGTGACTAGAACTACATTAATGTTCCACATGGGAACAGAGATTACAGTAAAGGGCCTTGTGGGATATAAATATCAAGAAATCACTTTAGTTTTATTGTTTGTTGCAGAGAGGCAAAAGAAACGTAGCCTGCGCATTGTTCACTTGATCAGCAAACTGCACCTTAACTCCCTTAGGCTGCTGTTCATCCGTTTCTTCTGAGGGAATAGGGAAATCTTGACTAATTTGACAGGCTTTTAATCAAAGTCGATACTTTCAACTTCAACTTGATTTGTGACGAAATTTGTTCAAACTCGAGAGAACTTGTAGCATAGAATATGGAGACAATAAGTAAACAACTTTCCATGTGATAAGGTGAAGATCCCTTTAATAAAACTCATGAAACGCAGTGTAACAAAGGAAAAAAAACCTAACAAAAGCAAGTTGATAACATTTACAACCACAAAAGAAAAAAAAAACTGTACAACTCTAAAGGCCTGAAGTCACTGCTAAGGTTTTCATTTGTATCCTATTATCATTGAAACATTTTTTTAACCATTTTCAAATTTTTATTAATTTTCAGTTTATCATTTGTGTCTGTGTGTGGGATGAGGACAGGGCACTAAACTGAAGTGAGGAGCGGATTGGTTGGTTGGTTTTGTGTCCTTGAATACCATAGCGCACAAACCCAGATAGCTACTGACTCAAGACGACTTTGGCCTTAGGTGAGGGCCGGATGCGGCCCACAGTGAGCAGCTATCTGAGACCCTCTCGCACACCAACACACTGCATGAATCAACGTGGCTGCCGCTTCTGCTGTGGATTTCCAGTCCCCAACACCCCCCCGCCCCTGTTCCAGCTCACCCACCCTCCTTTGATGTAGGGTGAGGCAATCGCAGAGTCTGGAGTCGCACACATCAGTGCAGAGCCTGGGGTAGTCCTAACTAGCTTGGTCAGTCATAGCTCTAGGCCAAAACTGCTGAGATGTAACTAAACCAAGCAGGTTTTGACCATTCCATGTTTGCTTTGTGGGTGTATGAGATTCTAGGCCCAAAAAGAGAGAGAGAGAGAGGCATTGGAAAGAAGGAGGGATGGGGTGGGGTTGGGGAGAAAAGAGAGAAGAGTGGGCTCTGGGCTGGTATTACTTGTAGAGGATGTCATAGTGGCCCGGTCGATAGAGGAGGAAGATCCGGGGCTCGCCACCTTCGGGGAAAACGTGGTGGTTGACCGTGCCCCCCTCACCCCGATCCATGTACTCCACCAAGATGGAGACGTTAAGAGCCTGAGCCAAGGCGATGATGTGGATGTGATCACTCTCTTTGGACATAGGCTCTACCTCCTGATAAAACACACACAAAAATGTGAGATGAGGGATAGATTTATTTTGCCCTTCAGCAAATAACTGGCCATATCAGACATCTACAAATAACACTGGGAACTTGACATGTAATCAGGAGAGGCTTAGGTGTGGTGCAGATGGGCCCCAGGCCAGGGACACACTGGGACTGAAAAAAGGCCCACAAGGCCACCTACAGATGCACATGCACACCTTATTGATCATGATGCTGTCTAACAATAGCCTGCTACACCAGCCATGGTGACAGCCTTTTTGTTTCTTGAACCTAGGCTATTAAAAACAGAACTGAGAAGAGTTTGTTGAGAACAGACAAATCATAACTGACATACACAGCAGTGGTGCTGGTTTGCCATGCACCATACCTTAGTTATGCTGCTATTACCTAGGCTATTAAAAACAGAACTAAGAAGAGTTTGTTGAGAACAGACAAATCATAACTGACATCCATAGCAGTGGTGCTGGTTTGCCATGCACCATACCTTAGTTATGCTGCTATTACCTAGGCTATTAAAAACAGAACTAAGAAGAGTTTGTTGAGAACAGACAAATCATAACTGACATCCATAGCAGTGGTGCTGGTTTGCCATGCACCATACCTTAGTTATGCTGCTATTACCTAGGCTATTAAAAACAGAACTAAGAAGAGTTTGTTGAGAACAGACAAATCATAACTGACATCCATAGCAGTGGTGCTGGTGCATAACAGTGTGTGTGCTGTGTGCCTGAGCCTAAGGGAACACTTTTTCCTATGTATCCTACAGAGCTCCCGCTACAGTCAACAATACATGGGGATTTGTTTACAAACCAAAGGACAGGAATAAGCAGTGATCATTTTCAAAGAGTTGTAGTAACTGGCATGGTAATAAATATGATTTCATAAGGCTCATCCATGAATTACTTAATTACTTATTCAGTTTTGTTCTTTGGTGAGGCACCGGTGGCATTTTGCAAAGGACCAAAGGATGACCAAAGACAGCCTAGATTTGTCATTTAACCATCTTAGTGACTATGAAGCGGATAAATGCATGGTGTAAATCATCTAGGTAAAGGCGTCCCTTTAAAGGCAAATCATCTAGGTTGCCCAGAACAGAGCATAAGTGCAAGTACTGGAGCAAAACGCTGATTGTTTTCTCATTATGCTATCAGTCAAGAAGTGCATTGAAGGAGATATTCAGTGTGAATCAATCCATAGCCCTGTTGTTCAAGGTCACTAGGAGTGTCAGTAGGAGAAAGAATGAAAAAAATTGATACAACAAAGACCAAATAGTGAACCAGCAACTAACACAAAGTGAAGGTGGAACAGAAACTTTCAGTTTCATTACGCTATGCCCCATTCAGTTAACATTAGTTACTGGTTCATTATTTGTCTATGTTGTATCAAAATTTCTGGTTCATTTTTTTCTAGACAGCATTCAGTGACCTTAAACAACAGGGATATTGACTGATTCACACCAGATTTCTCTCAGAACCCAGCCATCACACCTGAAGCTAAAATGGTTATACTAGTAAATCTCCCTAACTTACCTGCTGGCAGAATTCTTTGACGGTGCGGCCTCCCTCAATAAAGTGCTGAAAGAAAGCATGCTCTCTCTGCAGGTAGCCGGAGGTGAGCAGCCGCAGGTAGACCACCACATAGTCCGAAACGCTCTGGTCATTGAATGAGCCGAGCAGTTCCTCAAGCGCAGGCTGTTTTTCGCACAGCTCAATGAGGTCCATAAACTACAGAGAAGAGAGATGATCATTCCCCTACTAAAATCTGTCATCAACTAGACATAGATGAGACTGTGCCACTAATGAACACCACAAGATGGTGCTTAAGTTATGATTTGAAACCCCTCACAACCAAGAGTGAAATTAGAGAGATGGAGAGATACGTTATTTTCCCATAGAAAAAGAAGGCATCCTGAAGCATCCATGTCATTACATACACACTCATCCACTTACAGAAACTATAAAAAGGAAAAAAATGTAGCGGTCATTGAGGAGTGAAAGTGGTGTAGTAATTACTCACAGTGTTGTGGAAGTCTTCAATAGTGAACTCAGTGAAGCCCTGGTTCACAAGGTCCAGTTTACTTTTGGCTGCAACTGCTTTGAACCTGCAAGTTAAAAGAACACAGTCGTGATTTAAGACTCTACAAAATTAGGTTTGATGTTCCCTGAATAACTATAACTAATTTGGCAAACTCTATAAGCATGTTTTCTCTCTGCTGATTATGCCAACATCACCAATTCCCCATCAAGTTTTATATATACTGGGCAATTCCATGAAACATTGATGTCCATAAAACCAATAAAATGCCTTGGTATTTGTATGTGTCATGTAAAGTCTACAGCCAAAAATAGCAAATGCTAAAATTTCATGTAATCATTAATTTCATACTATCGCATATTAATGACGTTATGGATGTTTTGCCCAAATACATTTTACAGCACAACTACCAAGTACAGCATCACTTAAAAGTCAATGCACAAATACTATTTTTAAAAGTGAGATACTCGCTGGGGATAAGAGTTTTTTTCCCTTAAACCGCAATGTGCTCTCCTCACCTCTGAAGTTCTTTGCTGTCATCCAGAAGAGACTCCAGGTGTGAGAACCCAAAAGCTCTGTAGAAGCAGTTTCCATCTGGCCGTGTCTTACGAATGTATGAATACTTTTTGTGCAGGTCCTGAAAAAGCAAGCAAGGATGCATGAGCATATGGGTCATTTATTTGCTTCTCATTCCCCTCTTTCAGCATGGGATCACATTATTTCTTGTGTACTTTTTCCCCTTTAGAGACCATAGCCTTCACTTAATGGTAGGGTCCTTGTGGGAGAGGTCAATGTCTCTTCTTATTTGCGAGTCCTATTAACACTTTGAGCCAATATTCTTTGTTCCTTTAAATCTCAATAATGCTTTAAAGTTGTTTTAAAGCATGATATGAAACTGGGCAAGGGATATGACCTCAAGACTATCTTGAACCTTGGTCTCTATGGGTGCTAAACCTGAGTGCATTACAGCTGCACTTAAAGGGATACGCCACCGTTTTGGCCAATTTACTTACTCCGGCATAATAACCAAGTACTACCAAGTAGTTTAAGCCATAGATCAAGTAGTCCAAGCCACTGTTCCTTGATTATTACGCTGGAACGAGAGTATAGTTCCATGCCATATCTGTTTACAAAATCACCACATTTCATTTGCCGTTAGCCTTAGCACGCCTTGTAACCTGGTTTTAAATAGGAGAAACACCAGATTTCTATGTACATTTTTAAGCAAGATGCTAATGGGTGAGATGCTATTGGCCACCGATGGATTCACTCATATATTCTAACCTGGAACTAACAACACTACCATCAGACTGAGACAACGGCTGGATGAACTGAAGAGAGGTAAATCTCAGTTGATCAAGGGTGTTCTCACACTTGGACCCTTTCAGCCCACAAAACAAACTGGATGACTCAGCATTTTCTGTGCATATGTGAACACTCCAACCGCACCCAGACCCCTCTAGAAATGAACTGTACTGAGAGCATCTTGAGAGGTGGTCTCAGTACAGTTTGCTAAATAGTCAGTGGTACGGTTCACTAAAGTGAACGCTCTTGTATTTTATCCTTCTAGGCTTGCCATTTGTGGCATTGCATGCTCCTGTACAATCTAGCCTCTATTTATCATAACTAGTAGATAATTAAACCTGCAGTAGACTTGAATCATACAGACAAACAATGTGTTCTTCACAACATGTTCAGAATTTCTACTAGGCTACATAACCTCACTGTTTTTCAGTATGCATGTGGAACTCTTTATATGCATGTGACAAGAAGCATAGTGCAATATTTCCACATCTGCAGCACAGTCTCTACTGTCATTTAGGACGTGAGCAGCTGCAACTTCTGCTTGTGTAGCGCATAACCAGGTGGGTTGGACCTAACACAGTGGGAGTTGGTGTGATTGGATGGTAGGTTGTCTTGAGTGACAGATGTTCAGATCAGGTCCTGTCAGAATTCTGAAAATTAATTTTAGTGCAAAGTGGATTTTTGTCACATCCATGGCCATAACACTAATAAATAACATTTTCCATATGTAAATGAATAGTATAATATGTGAGAATTTGCTGTAGGCCAATTTAACTGTAGCCTATGTTTTATAAAAATTCTCGTTAAACAAGATTATAATGAGCGGTAATAACAGGATATTTTCTGTAGTTCATGCACATGATTCCTACATATAAATAAAGTTATAGATGAAATTATATTCTAAATACAAACTGGAGGTAAGTGGGATAAAATCCTTCGAGGTGACCAGTTCGATGGAAATAATGACTCGGCAGAGGCTACTTCGCTCCATCACACACAATTGCCATCTCGCAATTATTTCCATCGAACTGGTCACCTTGTTGGCAGTTATCCCTTACATAATACAGTGCATCCGGAAAGTATTCACAGCGCTTCACTCTTTCCATATTTTGTTATGTTACAGCCTTATTCCAAAATGGATTTAATTCATTTTTTTCCTCACAATTCTACACACAACACCCCATAATGACGAAGTGAAAAAAGTATTTGAGATTTTTGCAAATTTATTTAAAAAAACAAAACAAAACTAAGAAATCACATGTACATAACTATTCACAGGGTTTGCCATGAAGCTCAAAATTGAGCTCAGGTGCATCCTGTTTCCACTGATCATCCTTGAGATGTTTCTACAGCTTAATTGGAGTCCAATTGTGGTAAATTCAGTTGATTGGACATGATTTGGATAGGCACACACCTGTCTATATAAGGTCCCACAGTTAACAGTGCATGTCAGAGCACAAACCAAGCATGAAGTCAAAGGAATTGTCTGTAGACCTCAAAGTAATTGTCTGTAGACCTTCGGATTGTCTCGAAGCACAAATCTGGGGAAGGGTACAGAAAAAATTCTGCTGCTTTGAAGGTCCCAATGAGCACAGTGGCCTCCATCATCCGTAAATGGAAGAAGTTCGGAACCACCAGGACTCTTCCTAGAGCTAGCCGGCCATCTAAACTGAGCAATCGGGGGAGAAGGGCCTTAGTCAGGGAGGTGACTAAGAACCCGATGGTCACTCTGTCAGAGCTCCAGCGTTCCTCTGTGGAGAGAGGAGAACCTTTCAGAAGGACAACCATCTCTGCAGCAATCCACCAAACAGGCCTGTATGGTAGAGTGGCCAGACGGAAGCCACTCCTTAGTAAAAGGCACATGGCAGCCCGCCTGGAGTTTGCTAAAAGGCACCTGAAGGACTCTCAGACCATGAGAAACAAAATTCTCCGGTCTGATGAGACAAAGATTGAACTCTTTGGCAGGCGTCATGTTTGAAGGAAACCAGGCACCGCTCATCACCAGGCCAAAACCATCCCTACAGTGAAGCATGATGGTGGCGGCATCATGCTGTGGGGATGTGTTTCAGCGGCAGGAACTGGGAGACTAGTCAGGATAGAGGGAAAGATGAATGCAGCAATGTACAGAGACATCCTGGATGAAAACCTGCTCCAGAGCGCTCTTGACCTCAGACTGGGGCGACGGTTGGTCTTTCAGCAGGACAATGACCCAAACACACAGCCAAGATATCAAAGGAGTGGCTTCAGGACAACTCTGTGAATGTCCTTGAGTGGCCCAGCCAGAGCCCAGACTTGAATCTGATTGAACATCTCTGGAGAGATCTGAAAATGGCTGTGCACCCAAGCTTCCCATCCAACTTGATGAGGCTAGAGAGGTGCTGCAAAGAGGAATGGGCAAAACTGCCCAAAGATAGGTGTGCCAAGCTTGTGGCATCATATTCAAAAAGACTTGAGGCTGTAATTGCTGCCAAAGGTGCATCAACAAAGTATTGAGCAAAGGCTGTGAATACTTATGTACATGTGGTTTTTTTCTTTTTAATAAATTTGCAAAAATCTCAAAAAAACTTTTTTCACATTGTCATTATGGGGTGTTGTGTGTAGAATTGTGAGGAAAAAAATGAATTGAATCCATTTTGGAACAAGGCTGTAACATAACAAAATATGGAAAGAGTGAAGCTCTGTGAATACTTTCCGAATGCACTGTACTATGCTTGCCTATGTTCTGTCACAACACAGCCTGGTGAAAATATACAGTCCAATTCTACAACTAGAAGAGGTCTGAAACATCCAGAAGAACTATAGTGTAAACAGAAAGAAAACTGAGGCCTCATTAGAGCTAAAGCAGACCAGAAAGAGGATACCAATGTGACGACGTGAACACTAACAGAACCGAGTTCTTTTTGTTTGGGTTCACTTTTAAATAAATAGACAATGAACACAAACAGAACTGAGTTCTTTTTGTTTGGGTTCACTTTTAAATAAATAGACAATGAACACAAACAGAACTGAATTCTTTTTGTTTGGGTTCACTTTTTGAGGACAGAGTTTGGTTCACTTGTGAAAACAACCTAACTCTAGGGGAGATGCACAATTAGTAAATTGTCTGAAACTATGGTGTATCCCTTTAACCCCCTGCTGGGCATTGAACTAAAAACAAAATTTATTCAAATAGTTTTGACTCACCTTTATCTTCAGCTGATAGATGGTGTCATCTTGCGCATATTCTCGCTGCAGAATGGACAAGTCCTGTCTGTCAGACACTAAAGGAGTGGTAGTTGCTATCTACAGACAATAAGTATAACAAATAGTTAGTATACAGAAATGTTCATGATGCTTGTAAAAATCATACTTCACAATCACATCTAGGTTGTGTTGTAATACTTTGAACAGAGCTAAAGACAACAAGTGTGACCGGGACAGACCAATATTTATATAACATCCATCCCTGCAGAAAATGTTTGGCTCCACTCACTCACCTCTTGCTGAATCCGATCTTGTTGTGCCATTATGGCCTCGTCATATGCGAGGCAGTTCACTCCTGCAGCACACCAAGATTAAGTCATTAGGAGGAAAAAATATTTTTATTTGTTTCAACACGAATAATCTAATTATCCAACTCCACTTACAAACCATTTCAAAGCTACATTACATTGTTTACTTCGAATGACTACTCTCAGGGATGGATAGCTTCCGGTTTGAATTCCCACTCTCTTAATTTTCTACTGACTTGTTTTATCAATCATATGTATAAACAGATGACTCGTTTCAGCAGGATCACTGGACTTGTCATTTGACACAATTAATACCCCAGGTAACGTAAACCTCACCGTGAGAGACACACGGCGTTAACGCTACGCACAAAATACAGCAATGTCGTTGCTTTCAGGCGCTTAGTTATGATACATCATTTGTTTCCGTAAACATGTCCATGTCTATTCCAGTCCCTGTACTAAATAAGACTGCCTACCGGGGGCTGTTACAGTTTTGTGGGTCGGCTGGAATTGATTAGCAGGCTATTCTAGCAGCTTTGCTAGCTAACTGGCTAACTATCCAGTTTCGCTTCAAGCGCCGGACAGCCATTACACAACAGTTTCAGCGACAAAACATGAGGCAAACATGACAAGAATACAATTCAAAGCTGAATCGTAGTTCGGAAAAACATAGTGACAAATACACCGTCTATTAGTTTGCTCCTCTTTGTGTGACTTACAAGCGTTGGCCTCCCCCATTTCTTTCTTTCCTTCTTCTCATGTTGCACCAAGAGGCTGTGCAAAAATGTCATATCTTCTATATGTGCAATTTCCGACAGAAATGTCGATACGCTCATTGAAATGATGCACAGGGACGCAGACGACAGATTAGCAATGAATGACATGATAATCGGTAAACAAAAAATGTTATTTAACTCACCCTCCATCTCTCCCTGTGATGTTTCCTGCTGTTCATCCGCCATCTTAGCTCTGCTGTTGTGTTCCCCCTCCCTCCTCAATATTTACTTTACTTCCGGGTCATATTCATGTGTAGGTCCCTCGTGTTTTGATCAGAGGGGTTACTTGGAACACTGACATTTACTGAAAGGACACCTAGGACGTGCGTGACAGACTGTGATGTTGCACAAATTGTCTTCGAGAAGATGCCGAACGGTGATCGATGTGGCTCGGCGGTGGCACCAAACAAGTTTAACAAGTTTGTGTAATATGATCCTTCTTGCTACACCATAATTAAAACATTGTGTAAATGCAGTAGCCTAATGTCATTGACAACATTGACCAAAGGGCATGAAGCCTTGTAAACAAGCCTTGTTTTTTTAACTGCTGCATATGGCCAGAGAATGAAATCTTTTCCATCTGTCATGTCCCCTGTGTTACTCTCACCAGCTGAACTGATTGAGAACATGGACAAAAAGGCAACATGGGACCGGTTTTACTTGGAAACTGGCAGTCAGCAGACAAAGAAATTCAAGAACTTTGAATGGTTCTTTGGATTTGACGCCGTGCAAGACATCATCCTGCCTCTCCTTAAACATCACAAAGATTCTGATGTCCCGGTGCATGTAGTGGACATGGGTTGTGGAACCTCAGCCTTGGGACCTTCCATATACAGACACACACCATGGCCTGTTGTTGTCACTTGTGTAGATATATCTCCAGTAGCAGTGGAGCTCATGCAGGAGCATACAAAGAACACGCCAATTAAGCCACAAAGTCCACTGTCTAGCTTAGCTTTCCTAGAGCTGGACTGCACTAAACTAAAAGAGCACTTCAGGCCACAAAGTTTGGACTTGATTGTGGACAAAGGCACCACAGATGCTCTGCTGAGGTCTCGGGATGGACGTGCTAAGGCTGGGCAGATCCTGAGACACTGTCTGGGTGTATTGCGCAGCAGTGGAAGTCTCATTCAGCTATCGGATGAAGACCCAGATGCCAGGATCTTGTGGCTGGAAAAAGAGACACTAAGCACTGGGAAAGTGGCTGCTAATGTTGGAGTCCAAGAGGTCGGAGTATTACGAGGAGTTTGCTATTATTGTTATCAAATAACTCCCTGTTAAACAGGCAAAGACTGCAAGGTTAAGTTGAACCCTGTGTGGCATTTCTCAAACTATTGTACTTGAATACCTTCAGTTACATGACCATGGTATCCCAGTTAATGGTCAATTCAACCTTTTCTCATGTAAACACACCCATCATTAAATGAATACTTCTGATTTTATTAAGAATTAATTGGAATTCACAACAAACATAATAAAAAAAAAATATTTAAAAGTTTAAATTCTAAAACAGTTCCAATCTAAAATCTAAAAGACGGGTGGTGAGGCAGGAAGTGGGGTCTCAGTATGGCCTGTACTGGACACGTCTGGAGTATTTCTTCCGCATCACATATCCGCAGTTGTCATCTGGACACAGTAGAGACAAATAAACAGATATTAGATAGATTCATTTAGGGTGAAAATGACACCGATTGAATTGCTGTTTGCATTGCTTGGAGGGAAAATTCAATCTAAAGTAAGGTGACCAGAACTCTGAGATTAAAATCAGGGACATTTTCCTGGGGAAGTCGGGACATTCCTGTTTCTAGGGTCAATATCATTAAAATAAGTAGTTTTAGCTTCAAAAAGCTTCAGAGTATTGTATTTTACCAGGGACTGATCACCAAAAATGGGATCTGGTCACCTTAGTCCAAAACAGCTTCTTTTTATTACTTTTTCTTTTCTTTTTTTTTTTTTGAACAGATATCACATTCTAACACTGAAAACATGAATTCCTTGTAAAACTAATAGTGAGTCATTGCAGCCGCAATATCTCCCCACATGAAAAAATCTTCTGGCATCATTGTAGAATCGAACACTTAGGCTACACAAGTTTAATTGCTTCAGTTTTATAACATATGAGCATTACAGCTAATGATTCCACTGTGTATCAAATCCAGATCTGGGGTCCATTTCCCAAAACCATAGTTGCATACTATGTGTTGATTGCAATGCAATTGCCCATCGCTTGCCAACGAAGTTGTTGGCAACCATGCAAGTTAGCAACCATTGTTTTAGGAAATGCACCTCTGAACAAATTTGCCTATTCGTGTGAGTGAAGTTCACAGTGAAAATGAGCTAGACTTGAACAAATATATGCAGCAACATCTGAATACCATATTTAAAAGTTATAAGCAAAAAGTTAAAAAACCAACCAATAGAGTCCTGTTGAGGGTGGCCAATAAAGAAGCCATGGTCTGAGGGGGAAAGGCAAAAACGACTGCATGAGAGATGGTGCACTAGAAATAGTAGACGTACTACACTGACGTCGCTTTGCCAAAGGCATAGTTGCTATCTAAGTTCAAAACTCTGTGGGTTACAATGCTGTTGCCCATTGCCGACCAACTAAGACCCACAAAGATTACAGTAGCTACAACATAGCATTAGAAGATTTAAGTGATTTAAGATGTAAGGGATGTGGGATGCCTTCGTTTCTAGCTAGGGTTATGAACCAAACATGCAGTTGCCAGGTTCTCACTCTTCCTGAATTAAGGTTCTGCTTATCAATTCCTAAACTCTACACAGGCCATCTTGAAAGGATCTGTAGTCATCTGCCAGGCTCTTTCCTTGGGGAATGTATCATGTATCAATATGTTTTGTGCTGCACTGAATTACTGAATAGACATTTCCATCCTGTTGTTCAATTGCTGTGAATTTCTGAATCTCAAATTAAAGATATTTAGTTGTCTAAATATCTGTCCACCTTTTTTAATCTTGAAGGAAAATTAGAGATTTGGACATTCCAGGCCCAAACACACACATGATGATGGTCACAGACTTTGTGTTGGTAGCAACGAAATGTTAACTGGATGAGTTTTAAGCAACATCGCACTTTATAATGGCAATGCAAAGGGCACAGACTTGAGAGACAATTTGTTATATTCTAGGCCAAAGCGTCAACAAAACATTTCGCTTCTATGATAGCTAAGGTTCCTAAGAGTCCTAAAGCTCCCATATTATAATAATCATGTTAATTTTTAATCAATAAAACAAATGCAGGTTGTGTTGCGTCGGACGTGGGACCATTTTGAGTAAAAAAATAAAAATAAAAAACCAGTCACTGCAAAGCTGTAGATAAGTATAAATCGTCCACAACACAAATGATGCACCACATGAACACACATCCAACCCTGGTTAATGTCAGTGGCGATGCATCCCACTCTATGTCTGAGTTAGCCTGCAAGTTATTTTTGTGTTAAGTCGCCTAATTTTTAGGTAGGCTAATCATCCCCTTTTTTGAGGAGTTATATTTCAACACAGGGTTCGGCAACCCCTGGCAGAGTTGCCCTGATGCTTCGGGCATATCCCTCTTGGATGTTATGGATAGAACTGGTGTGTGCTCGTTGTATTTTGAAAGTTTTGTTTGTATTTGTCCAATCTCCACCATCCTTATAAGAGAGAACACCTCGATCAAATGGAGGAGTATTCAGAATTCAAGGCTTTGATTTCTGGTTAACAGAGCGGTGGCCCCGGTGATTGTGTGATTGGGTGAGACGACTAATGTGTGTGAATGACCACGGGCAGCATCAGCAGCGGTGTAATCTCAATCGAGTCAGGAGCGCTTGTTGGAGCTCCGCCCACGTGGCTGAGCGGGATCTGGATCTGGGCCACAGGACCCTTCACCTGCAGGGGTTCCTACGGACGGACGGGGGGAGCTACCTGCTTTGTCGAGGCACGGTCCTGTGGGAAGCTAACTGTGCAAGTGTACGGCCACACTATAGAGGAGTGTTCCTGACGTCAGTACATTTCCTGAGGTCGTCTTCCTATCTACGCCATCTTGAAAAGTCTATGAAAGTTGGATAGCGAATGAAGCACCACTGTGAACGTGTGACGCTGCATTCAACAACAGACTTGCAGACTTGACTTCTACAGAGTCTGTGTGCATTTGTCTCGACTCAAGTTTGTGCCCTTTGTACTACCATAAGCAATTGCGGTCATAAATTCAAAATGCGGTCTTGCTCAAAACTCATCCAACTGACATCATTTTGCTACCAACAAAGTCTGAACTTGTTATATAGATGCAAATAGACCTAGAATCTCCAGAAGTCTGGAATGTTCCTTTAATGGAACCTAAATGGAGAATAGGTTGGAATTCATACATTTCAAATAATATCCCACCCTAGTTCTGGGCTTACCATAATATGACCCAGCCTGAGGTGTAATGAAGTCGTTGGAGAAATCTTGATCTGGGGGGGTGGGCGGGTGTGGTCAGAAGAAAATAATACTCTTATAAGATGGGACTAGCTTTATAGGTTCAAAGCAAGGCATATTTATTTATATTGTGCATTTAATACACAGTAGGTAGTTCAATGTGCTTTGCAAAATTAAAAGCAAAGTACAATGAATGATGGGAACTAAAAGCATAAAAGAATAGAGTAATTAATACATAATAAATAATAAAGTAATTAAAAACAAAAGGATAAAAATATAGTGGAATTTACAGAAAGAAAAAGGAAGAAAATCACAGTTACCTCCTCTATAGTATGGTTCCCTGTACTGAGGCTCACTGCATGGGTGCTGGCCCATGTCACAATTTCCATACCTGTTGTTCCAGTTGAATCCAGCAGGTCCTATGGCAAAATACACACATGAGCAAAATGAGTGATGTTAAGTCTATGCAGGGTCTGAAGGCCATAGTTTCCCACACAAAGAATCACAAAAGAATCCCCTCTGAAAGAAGGGATCAGAGACGATAACAATGCCTATGTTTACATGCAGGGCACATTCTATATCTAACCACAATATTTACAATATTCAGGTATCGGCTTACTCCGATACTTCACTCTGTAATAAACGTGTTAGTGTTATACACACACACACACACACACAGTATATAGCCTACAGTATAATCATGAAATAACAAGAAGAAAGAAATTCTAAAAAAATTCATGTTCATGTTAATTCATGTTATGACAATAACATTAGAATCATATTTCAGACAGGTTTACAGAATATGATGCTGCATTAATAGTCTAGTAAATGCCTAATGCATTTAATTTTTTTTTTTTTTTTTTTTTACAAATTTAAGCAGTTTGATCTGATGCTAATCAAATTAAATAGCTATAGTCAGTCATACTGTATTATTTATGACAACAATCCTTTCAACATTTTTCCTTATGTGCACTCAGATGACTGGATCCATTGAGAGAGAGAGAGAGAGAGAGAGAGAGAGAGAGAGAGAGAGTTCCAGTCCCAGAAATAACACGTTTTTTATTGTCACTAGTCACTATTTTAGGCTTGGGATAGGGATGGGAAAATCTGTTACCCAACATGATCACACACACACAGAAAATGTCAATGCAACTACAGATCCCAAGTGCTCAACAGATATGTGACTGGTTCATTCAGGTACACAGTGTAACTGATTTCACACTGCCACGAGAGAAGAAGAAATCGACGGAATGAATCCAAATTGCACAAACTAGAAGCCAAATATGCACTGCTGACCTTGAACATAAGGAGGTTGAATCCAGTGGTCACAGCACCCTAGGACATTTGGAAACGTCATGATGAAGTCAACCAATGAGGTCAAGTGTCAACCAATATTACATCACAACTGCACATGACACAAATAAACCACTATATAACAGACTATGACAGACCCAAAACAACCAACTCAACAGAGTAAAACCCACACTGCAATGCTTTTAAGAAACCCATGTGCCTAAAATTATACTTCCAACATTCACCTTTGTAGAAGTTTGAAGTCAGAGGAGTCATCCAGGGAGTGGGTGACACTGGGTAGTTGTAGCTGTTTCTGTATCTCCAAGCCTTAGGTCTCCTTCTTGTAACTGTGGGAAGGTAGAAATGACATCAAAAGTGGGAGAATAAAGCACAACATGAAATCAAGTCAGGCAGTGTGAAGGCAGATATCCAACAGGGTCTCCTCTCTCTCTGTGGGGTTACCTGAACTCTGGGATTTCCTTGATTGCTGGTGCATCTCCTTGGTGGCGGGATCATGTTCACAAAAGCTCTGATTAAGACCTACAAGAGGAAAGAGGGGTCAGCAGAACTGAAGAAGCCTCTTGGATGACAGGTGAAATGTCCAGTTGCCTCCAATTTTGCACTTATGTGTACCATAACCTGGATGGACAAGATTCTTTATATACACTGGAGTGTGTGACTGACTGGATAAAAGTGCTAAATGTATAAATGTAAATATAAACATGGGCCCACTGAACATACACAAACTAACCATTAAATTGATGAATTAAAATGAGTATATCTTAGTGTAAGGACGATGTAAGTGCGCTCAAAGCTGGACTGGACTACCACCGCTGCCCCTACGCACACACACACACACAGTTAAATATGTGCTATAAACACCATTCATACACCATTTAAACACCAAGTTTCTGAAATCTAATACTTGTTCTACTCCTTGTGTGCAGTCTTCCTATCCTGCAACCCCTGCTGCCGATGTGAGCGCCAAGTTTACCTGTTGGTGGCTGCAAGGGCGGCAACTCGACCCCCCAGGCGTTGGCGACGTGCTCCAGCAGAAGGCAGGTGACGCGGCGGTGGGCCACAGCGTTCCAGTGCACGCCGTCCTTCATGCGGTGCTGCAGACTGAAGCGGAACTGGAAGTGCAAGTCCAACACGTCCAGGCCGTACGCATTGGCCAGCGTAGCGCTGCAGTAGTTGGCCTCGATGATGTCGAAGCGCAGCAATGGGCCATACTCTGCAATCTGGGGGTAAGGACAGATATGCCTCTAGACCAAGGCTTCTCAAACTTTATTGGACCCCTCATAGAGCAGAAAAACTCTATAATCATAATGCACATTTAACAATACAGGCTTATATCAGCAAGGTTCTGCGGACCCCTGGGGGTCCCTGGACCCCAAGTTGTAGAACCAATGCCTCTAGACGACTGCACATCTGTTGATGATTTAGATTCTTGTCCTTTAGATCTGAGTGGCTTTACATAAAATACATTACAATATATCTGGAATGTATACTGAATTAGTCTTTGAACTGTTATTTCAATACATATATGTCTACACATATAGTAAGTTCAACAACAATAACAATCTTCTTAGATCTAAGCAAAATCTAGTAGATGTTAAATAAAGGCGATACGATCATTATTAAAACTGACATTTTGAATTTTGTGAAAATGATCCATCCTGAAACACTTTTCAGAATGTAAAACTGAAGTGATATTTCAATTTAAATTTTATTTAAATTTGATAAATTGTTTCAACACAGACCAAACAATGAACCGGCAACTAACACTAACTGAGAATCTGGTACAATGTAGACCAGATAGCGAAACAGCAGTCAACACTGATGGGGCAAAAAAAGTTGTTTTCTTTTGTCCTAATCTGTTAACGTTAGCTGCCAGTTCACAAATTCGGTCTACGTTGTACCAAATGTTGTCATTCTTATACCTATTGACAGCCTCAAAGAACAGGGATATGGACTGACTGACTTTGAATTTTTCCTTCAAAATACCTACCTCTGGGACCAAAAAGCCACCAACTATGGTTTTGCCCAGAGGCATGGTGACATTCCAGATTATCAAAGCCTCGTCTGGAAGGATGGTTCTCAGTTTTCCAAAAAACATGGTCAGATTTTCCAGGTAATCTGGCTCCCACTGTCGCCCATATCTAAGAGTGAACAATAAAATGTCAGTACAGAATACAGTAGAAATAAGATATCAGTTTCATGTGTGTCAGTTAGGTCAAACACCTAGGAGAGAAACTTGATGGGATCATTCAGTCAATCAACCCATAGCCCTGGTGTTTTACATTGCCTAATGCTGTCGGTAGGTATGAGAATAACAGAATTTGGTGCAACGTAGATCAAACAGCAAAATGGCAGCCAGTGCTAACTGATAAGGCCAAAGAAGTTTAGTTTTCTTACACCTCCATCTGTTAGCCTTAGTTGCCAATTTGCAAATTCGGTCTACATTGTACCGTTGCTATACCTACCAACAGCACTCAACAGCCTGAAAGGGATATGGGCTGATTGACTCTGAATTTTTCCCTTAATGGCAGTAAACTGAATGTAAAGGAATACCTGGAGACGTCCCACACACATGAGTTGATGATGACTAGATCCGGCTTGGGACCCTTTTCGAAGTCTTCCAAAATTCTCTCCACATAGTCTGAGTATATGCGAGTGAGAAAATAAAAGCAAACTTGGTGGTGGTCTGATGTGTACTGTCTGACCTCCTTGTACTCGGTTCCATTGGTCATCAGTCCTCTTCGGCCACCCTCCAGAAGCTCATCATTTTCAAATGACTCCTCTCCCTGAGAGCACACAGATACAAGGCACTACAGCACTACTCTGCTGCGCTAACCTAAACTCTAAATGAAAGACTAACCTTTGTGATATTTAGAGAACCCATTTGGACAGGACAAACTACAACTGAGAACACTATGACTGCATGCCATCATATTCTGGAGAGCCACAAACAGAAATTGAAGGCAGAACCAATTGGTTTAAAGTTCACACAAACAGCCCACCCACTGCAAAGAAAATGTATGCCTATGGAGTGCTCTTGCCCACCAGGCTACTTCAAACACTTCAAGGGATACATTTTAGACAGCACCAACATCTTCCATCCTTCATGTATGTACTCACGTGACCCTACGATGATCCAGACAAGGCAATGCCCCGTTAGAGAAGCAGTGTTTCAAACAATGTCAGCAAATGAAACATTACGTTGGGAAGATCATGGGCACAAGTTCATCAAACCAGCTACCATCACTTAATTACACACTCCTCAACACCTGAAGTTGCCCAGGCAACAATGGTAGCTGGCAACTACCGTATGGAACACTGCACGGTACTAACCTGGCACCGCCTTGTCTGGATCATTGTTGGATTTTGCTATGTGTGTGTGTATGTATGTATGTACCCATTTATTTAACCCTTCTGTTGGAAGTTCAGGACCATCTTTGTAAGTTAGTAGATAAATAGTTTTAGATCCTAAGGTCTTCCTTCATTAATGCTACTGTGTGCCTGGTGCTGTCAACAGTCTACACACTGAACCCTTTGTGTTTCAGGATGTACCTTGGTCCTCAGTTGAGATAAAGACAGGTAGTTGTCTTTCTGCAACAGCAGCACAAGATCTTTATACACCCCACGCTGAACTGGAAGAGGAAAAAAGTGGCAATTTTTTGGAGTGCAATATGTAGTATGGAATGTAGGCCATTTCAAAACATGGTTTTGTTACAAACTAGGGTGTCAACCTTAGTGAAATAAAAGTGTCCCATAAGTTCATATGTAAGTCAATCGCTCTTCTTTGAGGAGGTTTAAGCCAGCTATGAGTTAGCTTGCCTAGGTTTGTCACTAAAATATGGTAGACCATTACTTGGGGTTTTGTACTCACTTGAGTCACCCAGAACAACAACAAATTTGTTGTGCAGAAGCTCGCTGGCCTGTTGGTGAGTCACGTGTGCAGTCTTCATACTCACCACTTAAAATACAGATTCATGGTTAGTTTTTGTAAGCTAAAAACCTCAACAGCTTACCAATGCAAGTAACAATGAATTTAAGATTTTTTAAGTCACCACTGTGCCCAACAAGCATTGCAGTTTGTTGGCTAGAACACACTTCACGCTCACGCGGGCACATCATGCATGAAACAGATGACTGCTGCTAAATTTGTCAAAATCAAAATGCTCCGACAGCAAATTGATTTATCATAGGAGGATCATTAGCAAACTCTAAAATACTCCAAAAGAATTTACCTGTTGCACACTGGCTAGCTAAGGTGTCAGGGCTTCTTTCTACAGTGCTAAGGTTACCTTACATTCAGTGCCAATTTTAGTTTGCTAAGACTAAAACATCTCTGGCTAAAAGCATCGATCTGTTAGCGTCACTTAACCTACCTTGTACAAGTAAATAGATGACCAGGATTGACGTTGAAGGCTGAAGCACAGCCAATTTCACGCAGACCTAACAGGGTAACTTGCCAACCATAAAAGATATCTGTGGTTACTGAGGAGTCTCTGAAAATACTTATTGAATAATATTGAAAGAACTGAATCATAAAAAGGCTTACGCCAGCCCTCACACCCAACGTGAGAAAGACGTTACTGGCATGTGTTGTGCCAGTTCCGTTGCCAATGTAGAATTCATTTCAGTAACATATGACGTTCACTAAGTACAGTCACTTTTATCTGACTTATTCATTGACTATTAATTCTAAAGCATCGTTTTCAAATAAATAAACTGGCTTCTAACCTTAGCTTGGGCTTAAGCCTAAAGTTGCAATTTTCGCCTTGAACTCCAGAGGATCATTCACGAAATCTGGCAACTTCCCGCCTTCTTTTACCGTCTCCTTCAGCCAGATGCGCCAAATCTGGTCAGCGTTAGCCATATATATATATGCATGCCAGATGGGATAATCTTAATTAATACACATCACAAAAATATGACAATTTCCGATTTTCCTAGTGCAGAAGCTTGCACACAGTTACCCATTATCGGTCCTACTATTTGCATTGGACTACTATTTTGATAAATCTTGCTTTGCTGGTTTAGGTACATCTAAAGCCATGATGAAATAAACTTTGTATACAGGGGAGGTTACATTGTATGTCCACTTCCATCTCTATAAAAGCATATGAATAAATCAGCCTATGTATGATTATACAGTGATGCACTCTAGAGCTGTACCTCAACAGTCACCAGGGAACAAGAATTAGACCAGGAGAATGTTTAAGGTGATTTTTAATGCAAATTACTTTTATTTTATTGATTTTATAGTAATACAAAAATGTATGTCAAAATTCTAAAAACTTGCTTCATTATAAAATCTATTAGGAAAGAGTCTCAGTATGGCCTGTACTCAGCATGCCTGAAGTACTTCTTCCGCATCACATATCCACAGTTGTCACCTAGACACACAACATAAACATACACACAAATGATACTGCATATCATATCTTTACCGAGTCACTTCCTAACTGTCCAAATGTTTGTACTTGTCGGATAATGTATACAGGTAAAGCACCCATCCAGACTCAAAGCCAATGTGCATAGAGTAGAATGTCACTAAAGTTGATGGAAACCATTTATTTGCATTCACTGAATCTGTATTTCTTGCCAGGAGCATTATTAAAGCCTTTACTAGGACACATGACCCAGTACTGGTCAGCTGTGCCACAGTAGTTAAGTTTGTTAAGAAACTGTCCCAGTAGAGCTTCATGTCTAGCAACGCTCTGGTTTGTTGGCCTGACAACCTTACGGTTTTGATCCCACAGCTGGGCACAACTCTTCCTTTAATCAGGAGAATGTCCATTTATAAATCAGATGACACAGCGGATGAAAATACTCTTGAGGCAACAGGGCCATGGCTTGAAGTATGGAGTCCCGAACTATCACCCAACTAGTAAGACATGTTGGCCTCTAGATGCTCAAAATGCTTTAGTTTTTATTAAAACTTGTGTGGCTTAGACCTACACCAGGCTCAACCAGGTGATGTCATTTTTTACCAAGAAAGCGTGAGACATGAAATCCATGGCAGTGTTGTCTCTGGAGCAATCTTGATTTGATGAATGAAACAATGCCGTCATATGAAGATGGAACTAATATCCTTATAAGGAACAAGCCAAACAAGCCTGAAGATGCAATACTTTGCTAAAGACGCAAGACAAAATTTCTGATTTATTCTGATAAAGTATCTATATAGTGTCTATCCATTAAATTAAACCACTCATCGAGGAACTGATTTATCAAGCACTTTGGCTCTTATGACCAGACATTCATCACCTGTTTGAAAATGTGGCTGCCTGAAATCAGGCTGCTTGTATGTGTATGGGCCATCGGGGCACCTCCTAAACGGGTCAAATCCAGCTGGTTCTAGTAGAGACAAGAAACAAGAAACAAAAAACAGAATGAGAGATCCTTAGCATATGATGATGTAACTGCAACAACCTTAAGACTCGATCCTGCAACTGCATTTAAAGGAGAAATCCGGTGTGAATCTTATGTCTTATGAGGAAAAGGTAAGAAATGTGAGAATTTGGTGCTACGTTGGCCGAATTTGTGAAACGGCAGCTAACACTAACTGATGGGGGCACAGGAAAACAAAACTGTAACAAAGTTAGCTGTGCCCCTATCAGTTAGCATTACCTACTGTTTTGCAAATTGTTTCATACAGCTCTCAGCAACATCAAACAACAGGAATATTGACTGATTCATACAGGACTTCTCCTTCAAGTGGTCGGTCTCAGTCAGTAATCAGTCTCAATGTCACTGCTAAGCTCAGAGGGCCTGAGCAGATGGCAGACAAAAGGACCAATCTTTTAATTACAGTAGCAACATTGCCTGGAGCGGAGCAACAATTAAGACCTCCCATCTTATCAATATGGTTTAAAATTCTACTTCATAGTTGTGTGTTCACCCTCATAGTGGTGTGGATTCTTCAAGGGGGAAGCAGGAAGCAGGGGGTCATCAGCCCTCCTTTCCTGATGTTCCCACCTAGTGACTGAGACAATTAGGGAAGGAGGGAGAGAGGGAGAACACAAAGCAAAAGTATAACGAAGTATAGTATAACCAAGGCCATCCCCCTTGGTCCGGCCCCGCGTTTGAACCTGTGACCTCACAGCGACGTTGGTTCGTGAGTCGAGCGCTCTAGTCAGTTGACAAAAAAGCCCAGGCTCCCAGTCGACTGACTTGCGATTATTGCAATGCTCTGTTCTCTGGGTGTATCATATATCTCTCCTACCCTTGCTCCCTTACATTGGCTTGAATTGATTTTAAAATACTCCTCCTAACATACAAAGCACTCAAGGGCGATGTGCCAACATATATTAAAGACTTACTTGTCCCTTACCACCCTCCTAGAACCCTAAGATCCCAAAATGCTGGTCTCCTTGTAATCCCAAGAATATCAAAATCTACGATAAGAGGAAGAGCCTTTTGTTACCGTGCACCCCTCCTGTGGAATAATCCCCCCCCCACATTCGACAAGCGGACACTCTCAATACCTTTAAGTCTAGACTTAAAACCTTCATCTTTACTGTTTCCCATAGTTAGGGATGGTGTGTGGCAAATCATCACTTCTCATGGGTCTTTTGGGAGGGACGGCCTCTGCTGTTGCCCCCAGTTGCGAGGCATGGCGGCCACTGACCATCCCTGCAGTGGTCCTGGGTTGCCATGCATCATACCTTAGTTATGCTGTTATAGCCTAATGCCGCCACAAAAGCTTCTTGTGTCACGCCGCACAACTCTCTTTCACTCTTACCCTCTCTCTCTCTTTCAGCTCTCTCTCTAAATTTATATTTATATATATATATGTATGCCCACCGCAACCTACTGGACAAGCTGACCAACATGGGTATTGATGGCACAGCGCATTCCTGGTTCAAGTCTTAATCTTCAAGTCAAATCTTACTGGACGGTCGTTCAATGTCTCATGGGTAGGACATACATTGGCACTTCACCAACTCACCACAGGAGTACCCCAAGGATCTGTGCTGGGGCCCCTTCTCTTCGCCCTGTACATTACCTCGCTGGGCACAATTATCCACTCCCATGGCTTTTCGTACCACTGCTATGATACCCAGCTCTATCTGTCCTTTCCGCCTGATGACTCCACGGTGTCAACACGGATCTCGGACTCTCTGATATATCTGCATGGATAAAAGGACAACACCTCCAACTAAATCTCTCAAAAACTGAACTGCTGGACCTCCCAGCCAAACAAGCCATACATCACGACATCAGTATCAAGATCGACTCCCTGTCTGTTTCTCCCAACAAAGTGGCAAGAAACCTAGGTGTCATGATTGATGACCAACTGACATTTGCAGATCACGTTGCCTCTGTGGCTCGGTCGTGCCGTTTTTCCCTATTCAACATAAGGAAGATCAGGCCGTACCTAACCCAACATGCAACCCAGCTCCTGGTACAGACCCTGGTTATCTCTCGGCTTGACTGCTGCAATGTCCTCCTATCAGGCCTACCAGCCTGTGCGGTGAGACCGCTACAGATGATCCAGAATGCAGCTGCACATCTGGTCTTTAACCAGCCAAAAAGGGCACACGTCATACCTCTGTTCATTGAAATTCACTGGTTACCCTTGGCTGCTTGCATTAAATTCAAGGCACTTATGGTGCCCTACAAGGTGAATGATAGCTCTGCTCCCATCTACCTGAATTCTCTCCTGAAGCCCTATGTCACCCGACGACCGCTTCGCTCCTCTAAGGAACGTTTTCTAGCACGGCCAATACCTTGTGCAGGTCAATACAGACTCTTCGCATACCTGGTTCCGCGCTGGTCGAATGACCTCCCAAGTGCTACCAGATCAACTGATACACTCTCCACCTTCAAGAAACTCGTGAAGACCCAGCTCTTCCAAGAATATCTCCTGACGTAAACTTTGAGAATGCACTTAATTTAATTTATCTGCACTATTGAACTTTCAACTTAAAATGGTGCAGTTTCTATGTTCGCAATATGCACTCCTTGTTCGTTCTTTCATTGTGTTGTAGCTTGAATGTTATCCTCTTTGGATAAAAGCGTCTGCTAAATGCCTAAATGTAAATGTAAATGCCCAAATTACACATTTGCTCTCTGATGTGTGAACCTGGCCTGATTCACTTTCTTCCTCTGTCCACAATTATCTATGCTGAGTGTCATCCCTGCCTTATTCTGGCAGACTCCTCTAACCCTTCCCTCCCGAGTGGACTACAACCAACACTACGGGAGGCCCATGTCAGGACCGACTCTCCATCATAGAGGCCCTACCTGGATGCCCATGCTAGGCCCGACTCCCCTTCCTTGAGGCTTTGTGATTGACCCCCCCTCACAATGCCACTGTCAAATGGACCCTTATTGTTACCCCCATGACCCATCTCACTCCTTTGAGTTTGACACTATGTCTGGCCGCTGCTACACTGTCCAGCCATAATAACTGATAAATGATAACCACCTATGGACTGACTACCATGTAATGTAAAGTGGGATAATACTCTATTATGAACTATTATGAACCTTAGCTAAAACCATAAGCAACTTATAGTCATGGTTACTACTGATTGTAATTTTTCTTCATGACCCCTGGCAGTTGGGTTAGCCCCTTAAGTCATGGATCTGCCCAAGGTTTCTTCCTAGATTAACTGAACATAAGAGAGTTTTTCCTTGCCCCTGTTGCTCTTGGGTGCTCCTTCTGTGAAGCACCACAAGACAATACTATTGTAAAAGGCGCTGTATAAATAAAACTGAATTGAATTGAATTAAATAGGTTTACCTGAATTCAGAGCATTTCTTGGTTGTTGGTACATATTTCTGGTGGCTGAATCTTCTTCCCTAAAGCTCCGATTCAGACCTATAAGACAGACACACAGCTCAGAGACTTGACTTACATGAACATACATTGTTTATATGAATAAATGAATAAATTTAGCCTAGAGGTTTTGAGGATGAGCCAGGCAGGAGTGAGTATTCTGTCCTCCTTTCCTGGAGTCTGGACCCAGTGACTGTAACAAGGTTTTATATTTTGCATAGGAGAGTGGTAAGTAGTGTCAATCAATGCATTGTAACTCCTAGGTCACCTGAGCTCTGGGTATTCCTTGGTTGTTGGTACATCTCATGGATAGCCAGATCTTGCTGGTTAAAACTCTGCTTCAGACCTATCAGATGGAGATGCATAACTGAATGAGTGGATGACCTGACAGAATCTGCCCATCATCCCCATATAAATATACATATACAGAGAAACTGTTTATATTTACATTTGGAATTTACTACATTTTAGTGTACGTCAAACCTTAAGACAAATAGTGTAAATAAATTACAATAACCAAAACCAGACTAGACCAGCAGAAAACCCCCCAAAAATCTTGTGTACATCCTTCAAACACACATGAACACACACATATATTCTATGAGAGGTTAAAATCGTACTTAACAGAGTAAAATACTGAGGTCATCAAAGCATCTTTGTCACACTTGAGGTGGTGGTAGTGTAGTGGTTCGGGAACCTCTCTAGCATACTAGTATTAGCCTGAAATGTGTCGGTTCGAATCCCGACTACCACTGACTCGAATCCTGACTACCACCTTGAGCAAGGCACTTCACCCAAAATTGACCATGACCTTGAAGTACTTGGCAATTAACAAATGTAAGTAGCTTTGGAAAAAAAAATCTGCTGAGTGTGTTGATGTAAATATGTTATGTGGTTACCTGAACTCTGGGTGTTCCTTGGTTGCTGGTACATCCTACTGGTTGACAGATCTTCCTCACTATAGCTCAGATTCGGACCTATCAGAAAGAGAAAATGAAATATTAGCATGAAATTAAACAACTTCACTGCCCGCATTAAGCTGCATTCAGGCAAGAGGAGAATAGGTGCAGATTAATGAGATGAGAGACTATGAAATGTTAGTCATATTCAGGGACTTGTAGCAACTAGATCCTAGATCCAAATGACTGGCAGGGGGCTACAAAGCTAAACTAATCTCAACTTGAGGTGAGACGCAATGGCCAACAACCGAATTGCCAGCTGTCTGTACCCGGCTAATGTATAAAGGGCATCGTAATGCTAATAAAGTATTTTATAGAGATTACAAATTAAGGAGCCAACCACCAACACATATATCTGCAAACAAACACACACACTCTATGTATAAGAAAATAAATAGTTTATTTCCACCTTCATAGTAGCATGGAGCCTTCAAGCAGGAGGCAGGTAGCAGACAATGGCCAGCCTTCCTTTTCTCAGGTCTCCACCTAGTGGCTGTGAGAAGGATTGCGTTTAGGATGGGAGAAGGCTAAACAGTATGATGTAAAGGGGATGTTCAGGTAACATCAGGGGGGATAATCCAAGAAGGTTAAGTGGCAAAGGCAGTGGTAAACATGCAAATAGAAGAGCCTGGAGTCCTAAAAAAAATCAAGCAGGCTAAGCTATTAGCAGGTTCACATTTTCTAGGTTAACTAAACCAGGATTTTCACTTAACCACTTTCTTGGAATAACCCCGAGCATCTTTGTTTTGTTGCTCCGACGTAACCCGAATTCTGGGCATTGGTTGGTTGCTGGTGCATCTCAGTGGTGGCTGGATCTTGTTTGTTAAAACTCTGATTCAGACCTGTCAGAGAAACACAGCGCACTGGAGGAGGGGAACAATCATATATAAATAAATGGACACCATAGCATCCTTCTGCACATTTACACACCACTCCCATCACACTTTATAAGTGTGTTCTATGTCCTATGTATTTTTGAAGAGTGTATGGGTATGTCTGTGTGCTTATGTGTATGAATGCTGTTGTATAAACTTATATATATATATACAATATCTATCTATCTATAGACTCATCATCTTAGAATAAGGCACACTGTAATATAGCTGAAGCACTGTAAATACGTAACGACCAAACTGACTAAACATAAACTGTTTGCAAGCAAATCCAAAACCATGCATTCCATTCTGTTTCAATTCTTACTTACACATATTGTATTATTGCACATATTGTACATAATACATATTGTGCTCAAAATGATACTTCAACATTCACCTCCATAGCAGTGTGGAGCCTTTGAGGGTGTGTCAGGCAGGGGTGAGTAGTCTGTTCTCTTTTCCTGGAGTCTGAACCTGATGACTGTAAGAAGGTTTTATATTTAGCATAGGAGGGAGTCAAGTGGTGTGACTTGCATCAATACATTGCAACTCCATGGTCACCTGAACTCTGGGCATTCCTTGGTTGCTGGTACATCTCATGCAAAGCCAGATCTTTATCTTTAAAAGTCCAATTCAAACCTATAAGACAAGCACACCTCGGTGGATCAGACAGAATGCAGTAAAAGAGCAAAGGTCGTTAGAGAGCTTAAAGGTAGGTTATACTCTAGATTCCAAAACATTTTACCTGCATGGGAATGTACAGGGACGGAATCTGAAAGATGGCCTACAATGCAATTAAAAGACAATATAGATTGTTTCACAGATATTTGATCATATGAATCAATTTCTAGGTGTTTTGCAAATTAGAGGTTTTCCAGGATGCAAGGAAACCCTAAAATACAGTTTCTGGAAAAAAAGTTTTCATGTTTATTTAATGGCCTCACCTCTTTGTGATAAGTCAGTCTAATTAAAAAAAAAAAAAAAAACTTGTAAATACATAAACTTCCACCACCATAGCAGTGTGAAGGCTTTGTTGGGGTGACAGATGGCAGACAGTAGTCTGCTCTCCTTTCCTGGGGTCTCCACCTAGTGGCTGGGAGAAGGTTTATATTTAGGGTGAGAGTAAAGCAGAGAGAAAGTGAGTCAAAAAAGTGGTGCAGCTTTTGCACACGTCCATCAGACAAGGTGCTGGACCCAAAAAACAAGCGTCTGCAAAATAGACAAATGAGTTCATGATCTTATATGTTTTGCTGAAATCAGTGTTCTACTTCATTTTTACTTAATTCTACTTCAACATTCACCTCCAAAGCTGCATGGAACCTCTGAAGGGGTATCAAAGGCTAGATAACACTCATCCCTTCTTTCCTGAGAAGGTTCAAGTTTAGGGCAGGTGAGTGAAGGAGAAAAGGTCAGGCCTTGCCTCATTCTGGTGTGGTTACCTGCTTTCTGGACACTTCTAGGTTGCTGGTACGTTTCATTGGTGGCTGGATCACGTTTGCTAAAGATTTGATTCAGTCCTATAAGACAGACACACTTATAGGTGTAGGTAAATAGGTTATAGGTAACTAACATATTTCAATACAATATGGATTGTTTCACAAATATCTGATCATTTTAATCAATTTCTAGGTGTTTTATATGTATAAAATATAAAATAAAATTTGGTCTCTTGGTGTATTTATCCCAGTCGTGAATTAGTAAAATACACACAGCACACACTGTAAGGTGAAGCACACACTAACCCAGTGCAGTGGGCTGTCTGCTACAGAGGTGCCTGGGCAGCAGTGAGGGGTTAGGTGCCTTGCTCAAGGGAGCAGTGAGGGGTTAGGTGCCTTACTCAAGGGCACTTCAGCCTCGGTCTACTGGTCGGGGATCGAACAGGCAAGTCAGCTTTAATGTCAAATTCTCCACTTATACTAGACATACAGAGGAACTGAAAGTATGTTTCTTGCAGATAAGGACATTTTCGTAACACTAAACAAGACCAGAAGAGGAAAAGATCACAAGACAAAAACACAAGAGTCATAAGCAGCAAACAAATTCCTGTATGATGTGTTGTGACAGAGCAGAATGTTGTGCAAAAAAGTAATTGTGTAAAAGGATGTGTTGTAAGTGTGAAATGATATATGAAAAAAACAGCAGCAACTTCAGAGCCCAGAGTTTTTGGGGGAGAGAGAGGTGGGAGAGAGTGGGAAGACGGGCTTCCTGACAGCCTGGTGGACAAAAGCTGTTTGCTAGTCTGGTGGAGTGGGCACAGCAAGGAAACCCCAAAATACACTAAAATACATAAAATTCATTTTCAATGTCTGCTTCATGACTTGACTTCTTTGTGAGAAATCAATGTACTTGCAAAAAAGAATCCTCTAAAAAAACATCTACCTCCATAGCAAGGTAATGGTTTTGTCAGGGTGGTAAGTGGCAGAGAGAAGACTTGTCTCCTTTCCTGGGGTCTCCACCTAGTGGCTGGGAGAAGGTTTATATTTAGGGTGAGAGAGTAAAGCAGAGAGAAAGTGATGGAGTCAAAAAAGGTCAGCTGCACATTGTCCATCAGACAAGGTGCTGGACCCAAAAACAAGCGTCTCCAAAATAGAGTAAAAGAAGGTCCACACTCTTTGGCTCTTTTTCTCAACCTTCTTGAAGAGGTGACGCTCAAACCAGCACTTCACTTTGCATAAGAACCTGAATTTAAAAGTTTGACTAAGGAAGCCAAAGAGTGCAGACCTCCCATTTCTCTGAAGCGAAGTCGGGCTGCATCAAAGCATCCATGTCTTCCTTGTACACCTACCTGAATTCTGGACATTCCTGGGTAGCTGGTCAATCTTATTGGTGGCAAAATGTTCCCCACTGAGGCACCGACCCACACCTGTGAGACAGCCCTGTCAAGGTAAGAGAAGGAACACTGGACATAAACTATTCATGCATGGACCATAATATTTAACTAACTGCTTCATGTACCAGGGCAGATAAATTACTCTAAATAAACCATACTATACAGACAGATACCTTATATCCACACACACAAACACACACACACATTCCATGTAAGGAATAAGTTCATGATCTTTTTTTGTTTTACAGAAATTAGTGTATTTAAATTTATACTTCAACATTCACCTCCAAAGCTGCATGGAGCCGTTGAGGGGTCGTCAAAGGTGAAGTAGCAGTCATCCCTTCTTTCCTGGAAGCTCCACCTGGACACTGAGAAGGTGATAAGGTGGAAAATAGTAAGCGTGAACAATTTAATCTTTTCTATGAACTAAATAAATTGATTTTAATATCTTTGCATAAGTGACACAGCAGTACAAATACAAAAATGTACATATACACAGAGAAACAAGTGACCTCCAAAGCAGTGGAAAGGCTTTGTCAGGCTGGCAGGTGGTAAGCTGTAGTCATTCCTCTGTTCCTGTGTGACTGTGAGAAGAGTTCTGTTTAGGGAGGGAGAGGGAAGGGCGCTTACCTGAATTCTGGGCATTTGTTGGTTGTTCCTCGATGCCTGGCTCTTCCTTGGGAAATCTCAGATTAAACCCTGCAAGTGAAATACATATCATTGGATGAGAGGGAATGCTGTGAATACAAGTAGACCCCTGATTTTGTAAAGGTCCTGCTCCATTCTAGCTTGACCATGCCTTCCAAGCACTTCTGCTTCATTATCATCTCCCTACAGTGCTAGTCTGGATTGGATCCCATTGACCTTTTTGTCTCAGGAGGTATTTTAACCTGTTCAATAAGTGAGCTAGAATGCTAGGGCTGTCAAGAGCTGATCCAATCTTTTTAAACTTAAACACCTCAAGCGAGCAATCGAATTGCACTACCCAATGTCCAGACCCTCTGTACACTATTAGTACTATTAGTAGAAAAACAAAATTGGTGCAAGTCTGCTTTGGTGTCATGCTAATGGTGAGAATACCACAAACTAGCCTATGAGAGCAGATGCTAATGACATTAGTACATTCACCTGTAGGGAGGCTTCATAGCATTAGTGATTAGCTATATTGAGCTAGACTTCTACAAATCAGGCTGTAGGTTGAAACAAGCCGAAGCTCCACTTCAGGAAAACTCGTACTTTTGATCAGAGTGACAAGTTGCATGTTCATATCTAAGGGGCTGTCAGTGAATGCATTTGAACAACATGAAAGAAACAGGATTCAACAAATCGTACAGTAAAGCACACTTACAAATGCAAAAGAAACTAATGGAAAGAAATTACAAAACAGAAAACCAAACAAACTGACAAGAACCTGATATCTTCATCACACATAAAAATATTCCACGTAGTTGTGGATCTTTATTTCAGGAACTGTGTTTAAAATGCAGCTTTCACCTCCATTGTCGCATAGTGCCATCAAGGGGGTGTCGAGCAGTGGGTAGTTGTCAGTCCTCCTTTTCTGGGTTCTCCACCTGGTGACTGTGAGAAGGTTTTATATTTAGCATAGAAAATAGTGAGTGTGATGGGAAAGACGCAGATATTTAAGAAGAACAGGTGCGATCTACTCATAAAAAGTTTCTCTGGATGCGAATCAAAAACAAATCTTGAATTAAATAAAAAAGGCATTCTCATTATGTTATATCACCGGTTTACTGGACCATGTCCACAAAAAACGACTCAGGTATGTCAGGCAGTGTGTCCATAGGCTTAGGAGACAAATGTGTATTTCCAGACACTGCGTTATGAGGATTAAAAATGGAGGAAAGAGCTCTGCCCACCAGTCATCAGGGAAATGGAATCACATATGTAGAAATGTGAACAAATAAATTCACAGCAAATGTAAATATATCCCAGAATTTCCTACGGTAAGTATTTATCTATCTATACGCAAATAAACCATCCATCAACTTTAATTACATTACGCCCTAGGCAAATCAAAACTTAACCCCCCAACAAATCAAATTTGTGTGCATAAGTCATCTGAATGCTAATTTCAGGTACTTCCATGTGGCGATTTCTTAGTTGGATAACTAAAACATTCATTACCAAGTTAAATAGACAGTTGTTTCAGGTCTGTTGACTGAGAGTTAGCAAATACACACAAATACACAAATATAAATAATCTATGCATAGTTATAGTCTGTTTTCAAGAACTCTGCTTTAAATTATACCACAACATTCACCTCCATTGAGGTATGGTGGGCTCCTAGAAGTGGCAGGCAGTGGATGGTGGTCCCTCCATTTTTCTGTTGTCCACCTGGTGACTGTGTGAGAGGGTTTATGTTTAGGATGGAAGTGAGAGCTCATGCCTCCATGTCTCATCATTAATGTGTGTGTATGTATGTATGTACAGTATGTTTGTATACCCCCTGTGGGGTTACATGCAGAAGACACATCCCCCCCCAAAAAAACAAACAAAGCTACTTTAGTCAACTTAATCATGTCTGTCTGAGGTTACCTGGTTTCCTTGGTTGCTGGTACATCCTCTTAGGGGCTAGACCATGGTTGCCAAAGTTCTGATTCATACCTATAAGAGCGCGAGTGAGAGAGGGAGGGGGAGAGGGGGGGGGGAGACCTTGTTACAGAAATTGGTTTGTGGATACATCACAGGACACTGCTCACCCAGACATCTACACACACACACATCATACAAACACTAAAAATTCCCTATCAACAGTTACACAAACACTTCAGTACAGTTCAGTGTCTTCGCTTTGTTGTGTTATGCTGCACGCATACCTGTTGGTGGCTGCGAGGGTGGCAACTCGACCCCCCAGGCGTTGGCGACGTGCTCCAGCAGAAGGCAGGTGATGCGGCGGTGGGCCACGGCGTTCCAGTGCACGCCGTCCTTCATGCGGTGCTGCAGACTGAAGCGGAACTGGAAGTGCAAGTCCAACACGTCCAGGCCGTACGCATTGGCCAGCGTAGCGCTGCAGTAGTTGGCCTCGATGATGTCGAAGCGCAGCGATGGGCCCAGATCTGTGATCTAGGCATAAGGAGAGACATGCCTCTAGAAGACTGCACATCTGTTAGTGTTTTAGTTTTTCTTTTTTTTTATCTTGAGGCTTTCTGAACTCTCAGATAAACTAATTAAAGCATATATGTAACTTCGTAACTCTGCATAAAGGTCATATTACAGTGGCACTAGGAATTTTGTTAAAATTATTCAGATGTGTTTGTGTGAACAAAATGATTACAGTCAATATGAGAAATGTTTTACTTCTGGCACCAAAAAGCCACCAAAAATGGTTTTGCTCAGAGGCATGGCGAGATTCCAGATTATCAAAGTCTCATCTGGAATGATGGTTCTCTGTTTTCCAAAAAACATGGTAAGATTTTCAAGGTAGTCTGACTCCCAGTGTCGTCCATATCTGAGTGGACAATATGAGAAATCATGTGTTAAGCTGTCTGCTCAAATACATTTGAGAGACACAGGCACAATGGCATGGTAACTAATACCTGGAGATGTCCCACACGCATGAGTTGACAATGACCAAGTCTGGTTTGAGACCATTTTTGAAGTCTTCCAAAATTGTCTGTTCATAGTCTGAGTATATGCGAGTGAGAAAATAAAAGCAAACAAGGTGGTGGTCTGAAGTGTACTGTCTGACCTCCTTGTAATGAACTCCATTTGTCATTTCTCCTTTTCTGCCCCCTTTAAGCAGTTCATCATTTTCAAATTCTTCTTCTCCCTGAGAATAAACACACACACAAAAAAAAACAGAAAACATTCAGAATTTGAAATATTTTACTTTCTTCCATTTTGTTATATTATTTTTACTCTCCACTGTATAGCTAGGACATCAGGCCTGGAGAAAGGTTTATTTATAAAGGTTATAAATAAATATAAAGGTTTAAGGAATTTATCGCTACAGTAAATCTAAAATCAGACTTCTCCCGTTTTTCCGGACTGTTGCTAATTTTAATCGACATAACCCCTAACGCTTCTCCGCGTTTTTCTAATCTGCTGCAAAGAGAAGATAGACATGATCAACTCATGATCAAAATCAAGTCTAGTTCTGACACAGTGCTACCTTACCTTGGTCTTTAATTGGGACAGGGACAGATGGTTATCCCTCTGTAACAGCAGCACAAGGTCTTTGTACATTCCACGCTCAACTACATGACAGAAAATCATTCACCGTCATCAGTAGGGTGCTACTAGTGCCACCTTGAACGGATAATTCAAAGCCCATTTTTAAGATATTAGGCCGCAAACTGTCGGTGGTTTGTAGTTTAGTTTTGTAGTACTCACTTGAGCCACCTCGAACAACAACGAATTTGTTGTGAAGCAGGCTGCTGGCTTGTTTGTGGGTCACATGAGGATTCTTCATCCCCATCGCGCTATTTTAGAAATACATAAAGTTATCGCATTCTAGCTTAACAAATCTTCAGTTGTCTTCAAGAAGACTAAAATATGAATATGCAAATGAATGCCTTAGTTTATGAAGCACAACTGTGTGTTATGTTCCCCCAGTCACACTGTTAGCTAAAAGCAATTAGCCTGCATGAGTTGGGCAACCTGGACCACGCTCAAGCAAGCACACCAAGTCAAACAGATGGTGGGCCTGACATCTAGAAGCGGTCATTTAGGATAACGTAAAAATAAACGGGCACGATGGTGGTTAGAACTAAACCACGAACCTATAGTGTTGTTCTCTACAGCTGTTTGGGTAATATTCAGCATTTACTCTAACCACCTACCTGCCTGGTTTGATATGGAAAACCCCCGTTAACAAGCACACTTGACGCACCTGGGCCTCTGGCGGTGTATGCTGGGCCAGAGCCACAGAGCTCTAGGCTGGCGTGACCTGTGCAGCGCCAAACAAACTAGTTGTGGCACGCTAACGTTCATTTTAAAAATGACGTGTGCATCCAAGCATCCCAGACTTGATGTGCCCCTAGACAAACCTAGATTTTCAAAAAAAAAATGCACCTCTAGCACATATCTATCTATCTGTCTATAATTTGGTTTAATGTGTTTGTGGAACTTGTTCACTTTACCATGTTGACCTCATGAGAAGTACTGATGGTGGGGGGACCGAATGAGTCCTTAGATCCCCCACTATAGGGTTCTGAAATTGTTTTCGGTAAGTGTTGAAAAGAGTGCTGCTGTGTATGCAATTCATGTCCCCTAGAGGGGGCCCAAAATCAATGTCCTTACAAAAACGTTTCTAAAGACAGTACGGAGGCTATAACTTCAGTATTTCACATTCACACAGAACATTGTGGAGATCTTATCAAAGTATTGAGGTGAGGCAACCATCATCAATCTTCTGCTTTTGCAATGCAATGAGTTCCAGTACCACCCACATCCTCATCAACTGTCCAGAAACCACATTGCTGTGCGGATGCATTTCTGCCTAGACCAGAGCCCACAGAGTGTTTATTTATATGGATGAGAATCTCCAAAGTTTTGAGGAGATGTCTCAGCTACAATACAAATCTGGAGAAGGCAGAGGTGAAGAGATATATGTCAATCTGCCTGTCAGAAGGAGCCACACTGTGCAGGAATCTCCAAGTGGTCAGAAACCTGGTAATTATCCAACGATTAAGTAAAAACAACTTTACTAATATGGCTGCTGCCAATATCAGACTATACTCTATACTACTATGAATACTGCTTCTACTACTACTAATAATAATGATAATAGCCTAATAATCATATTAATGATTAGGGGTAGGAATTGATAGGATTTTATCAATATCAAAGTCATTGTCAACTCATCATATCGGTCCAATTCTTTATCAATTTCATTATCAGTTCCTTAATGTGTGGAAGGTATTCAGTATTTCAGTAGCCTATAATATAGACTATACTACTGAGGTGACCATAGCAGCTTATTAGAATGAGGTAAACCATGCAGAACTGTGTTGTCCATTTCAGTTTTTGCATTCAGAATGACCCATTGACCATGGTCTGAAAAACATGGCAGCATTGATTAGAGGAATCGATAATGTCAGAGGTATACAATTCGGGTGACTTGAAGCATTCGATTCTCGGTTCTATTCCCAATTCTTAATTCCCATAATCATGATCATGATTATCGTCATCCTCATTCACATTTCTCTTAGATCTCATCCCGTGGGCTGTGGCAAGCTTGGTGGTGCTGTGTGTACTTCTGTTAGTTGTCAACATAGTGCTGGGTGTTAAGTTTTCCTCTGAGATAAATGAACTACATGGCCAGATCTGTAACCTGGGTGAGTAGAGACATTGCAAGCAGATTTTGATGTTTTGGGGTGGTGTCTTAAAGGAGAGTCCAGTGTGAATCAATCCATAACTATTTTGTTTGTGATCACTGAGTACTAAACAGAACTGAAAAGAATGAAAAATATGGATACAATATAGACTGAGAACTGGCAGCTAACACTAACTGAATGGGGCACAGAAACTCACTCTCAGTTTCATTTTCCTATGCCCCATTCAGTTAAAGTTAGCTGTTGGTTTGTTATTTGGTCTGTGTTGTATCAAATGTCATCATTCTATTTCCAACAGACAGCACTCAGTGACCTTAAACCACTGGGCTATGGGTTGAATCACACCAAATTTCACAAACATTGAGAGTATGATAGAAGACAGAATTTGCCATTTATAATAATTTCTAATGAAGTTTACATTAAACTGTTTATGTTTTTTTCCAGCGGTGATAGCATGGAAACAGTATGCAGGTATGCCTTTTAATTGCTTTGTCATGGTCTGAAAAATTACACCTGTATTCACAGGCACAGGCACCAATGGATGTAGGTATTTGTATTCTCTGAAGATGGACTTTTTTAATTTCACCTCAAAATTAATGGTCTGTGTCTGACCCACATGAATAATTGTTAAAATAGAAGAAGAATTTCATATCAATAACTGAATATGCCTCTAAATATTTGTTATTTGTAGCTACAGTCTTGTCAGCAATTGGCAACACAACATACAGAATAGCAACTGTTACTGAATAAAAAAAAACATTTGTTTTCAGTCAATATCACTCTGGACCCTAATACGGCACATTCTAAACTCCAGCTGTCTGCAGATGGGAAAACAGTGAAGCTGGGAAATATACAGCAAAATGTCATTCACAGCCGGAAATTCGGAAATGTTAACTCTGTCCTTGCAAAACAGGGCTTCACTGCCGGTAGATTCTACTATGAGGTACAGGTCAGTGGAAAAAAGAAGTGGACAATAGGACTAGTCAGAGAGTCCTTTAATAGGAACAACACTGTTTTCAGATGTCCTGAATATGGAGTCTGGGCTATTTGCCTGAAAGATGGGAACAAGTATCTGACACATGGACCAAGGGATATCATGGTTCCTGAGAGTGAGAGGCCAGAGCGGGTTGGGGTGTTTGTGGATTACGAGGCAGGTTTGGTTTCTTTTTATGATGCAGACAGATGGACTATTCTCTGGACTTTAAAAGGTGTCCCCTTCAAGGAGAAAATCTATCCATATTTCCTCACTGGTTTTGACTACTCTCCAATGATCATCAGTGACCCTGTCCTCTGTAAGAAATGACCCAAAATCCCAACTGTAAAGGCAAGCATTTATATTTATCAAATGCCTTCATCCAAAGAAAATTTGTCAACTATCAATTATTTCAGGGCCAGTCTCCCCTAGAGCAACTTAGGGTTAAGTGCCTTGCTCAAGGGCACAACATTGCCCGTGGAGATTCAGACCCACTATTTTCGAGTCAAACCAACATGGCACTCAAGAGTTTTGTTTTCAGTTTGGGGGGCCACCTCCAACTGTGCTAATTGCGGTTTCATCTTCAGATGCTTCTATTTTTATAAAATTCAGATATTAAAATATAGAATCAAATAAACTGCGTGGTGAAATCCAGCTTCTTTAAGGAAGTGGTCCTTTTTATGGCTTCACCTTTGTCTTATCTGTGAACATTAGCTGTTTATTTTTACCTGTCTTGTTTTCTTTCATTAGTTCATTATTTTAACATTCTCCTCATGTCATTTGGCTTATTTCTTGTGTTCTGTTACTTTGCTTGTACATATGATTGTTTTGTGTGGTTTTGTGTTGTTTTGTGTTTTGTGTTGTTTTGTGGTTGGTAAGCCTGACCAATGATCATCTAAAATTGAACTACTATTATTTGTCATGTTTAGATTAATTGTACAGGACAAATCAGGTGTCTTAAGGCATTGGGAGGGAGCTTTACTAACGTACTTACTGCGTAGCTATGGCTGTTATTATGTAGAAGTCTGGATTTGGTTTTTGTTCTGATAATATGATGTGACAGTGGTGAGGGTGTACGATTGCTGTTGTGTTTAGATATAAAATATTATCATAGCTCACATAACCACACAAACAGATGACCAGGTGTCAGGCTGTGCTGTTTTGACCTAGACAGTTTAGGCAGGCTGTATGCTAAAGTGGCCATAAAAGTGATCTTTGAATTTTTTTCACTTCTTGTTCCTTTTTCGTGGTGCAGTTCTCTGTGTTCAAAAACCACAAAACAGTTTATTCTTTGAAAGAAAAGTTATTGCTAAAAGACCAGTTCCTAAAAACCCCAGGCAGAATTGTCAAATAAGAAACACATATAAAAACCTTAAAAACTAGCACTCCTACTTGCTAACAGGAAATTGGCAGATGACAGTGCAGAAGTGTGATAGAAGTGTAGTAGCATGAGAGAGTGTGTGTGCGTGTGTGTATGTGTGTGTGTGTGTGTGTGTGGGTTGTGGGTGTTGGGGGCATTCCAGGTAGTTCGAATTTTAAGGTAAGAGGTACTCTCGCAGGAGCTGGGTCTTTTGATTAGTTGTGTGTTTGTGTTGATGTTTGTGTAATGTGTGGTTAACACTTTGCCTGGCAGTTAAATTAGTGCTGCATCAGACAGTTTATTTAATTATTATATTTTTAAAACAAATATTGTCTCTTAGATCTGTTTTGAGACTATTATTATTACTATTATTAAAAAAAGAAAGAGGAAATAAGAGAAAAGAAGAGAAAAATAATGAATAAGGCAAAAAGACAAGTTAAAACAATTACAACATTTAGGCTATACATACATACATACATACATACATACATATATACATACACACATTCATACATACAGACATACGTACATACATACATACATACATACACACATACATACACACATACATACATACATAAATACATACACAGATTTATATTCATGCATTTAGCAGATGCTTTTATTCAAAACCACTTACATTTGTCAACTATCAATTAGTTCAGAGCAACATAGGGTTAAATGCCTAGCTCAAGGGCACAACTGTGGCAACCAGAATTCAAACCTACAATTTCCTGGTTACTAGCATGCTAGCCAGGTTCCTTAACTGCTATGTACAATACAAACGTCCCTCTACCAGTATCATCCCTTGCTGTTGCAAGTGCACTGAAATGTTTTTGCGATTGCTTCACATTGCCAGTCATGCCTTCTTCCTCATTATCAGGTGGACTGATAACAGGACACTGGCGCAAGTCTACAACAAACAAAAACAATATGCAGAGCTGCTGCTGGTCATTTGAGTGCACCCCTCCCAAAAAAACTGTAGAACTTAGAATGTGAATCTCTTATTAGAATTTGTAAATAATAGCCTAACACAAAAGCAAACAGTTACCCACAACCAATGACCCACGACTGCACACTGTCACACAGCTCCAACCTTTTTATCAAGTTTGTGGATGACACAACTGTTTTGGGTCACATCAGCAGTGACGATGAGACAAGTGGTGCAGTGACAACCTCTCTCTGAACGTGGAGAAGACAAAGGAGATTGTCATAGATTTCAGGAGAGCACACGCGCAGCACGCCCCCCTCACCATTAACTGGGCTGCCGTGGAAAGAGTAAGCAGCACCAAGTTCCTGGGTGTGCACATCTCTGAGGACCTCTCTTGGTCAAAGAACACTGCATCACTGGCCAGTAAAGCCCAACAGCGACTCTATTTCCTCCGTAAGCTGAGGAGAGCCAAAGCCCCAGCTCCCCTCATGAGCACTTTCTACAGAGGCACCATAGAGAGCATCCTCACTAGCTGCATCGCTGTGTGGTATGGCACCTTCACCGTGTCCTGCCAGAAAAAGCTACACCGAGTAGTGAGAGCAGCTGAGAGGATCGTGGGTGTCTCTCTCCCTTCCCTGAAGGACATTTACCACACCCGCCTCACTCTCAAAGCCCTCTGCATTGCGGGTGATCCAACCCACCCATCCAACAGCCTCTTCAGTCTGCTGCCATCAGGAAGGAGACTGAGGAGCCTCCGGGATAGAACCAGCAGACTGAAAGAAGCTTCATCCACCAAGCTGTCAGGATGCTGAACTCTCTCCCTGCCCCTCTCCCCCTGACTCCCACACTTACCACTTCCATCTCCCGTTGCCCTTAGTGTAAGTGTCCCAGTCCAGGGAAACTTACCTAAGGCACATCTTAGGTCTGGCCCCCACACTCACCACTTCCCTCTCCTGCTGCTCTTAGTGTAAGTGTCCCAGTGCAGGGAAACTTACCTAAGGCACATCTTAGGTCTTAGGTCCTTCACCCACCACTCCCCTCTCTTGGTGTTCTTAGTGTAAACAGTAACAAGCCATATTTCCTCCTTGATGTCTAACATTACTGATTTTTTGTTTGAGGTTACCTCTGTCATGTATATGAGCTCATTGATGGGTTATCATATAGGCTAATGAGATGAGATGATCTTCCTAACCCTGACTTCCTTTCACAGAAACGTCCTTTTAATTTTGATGAAGTTGTTCTCTAGGACATGAAGTTGACAATCAAAAAGGACCTGCAGCTGTGTTTCAGTCCTTACAGTGTTCTAGAATGTTTCAACAAGACTTTTCAATGTGAGCCTTCACCTTCACTTTGCCTCATTATGATAGGACAGAAGGGAATGACAAGAAATGAGTGGGAGAGAGAGAGATGGGGAAGAATCAGGAAATGCCTTTGGGTTGGGCTCAAACCTGGGTCCCCGGGTTTATGGTATGATGCCTTAGCCCACTGAGTCACGGCGCCCCCTGCTTTAGTTTTTAAAGTACCACAATGGAGGAATTGCACCTTTCATAGTTTTCAACTTAGCTTCAAATGACCCAGGTAGCTCACCTGTTCAATGTGCGCCATTCAACCTTGTATAGCATCTTTCCCAAAAGATGTCCTGTCACAAAACTCAGATTGACTGCATTCAGTAACACACTGCACCAATACCACGTTCAGTGTTCCAACTCATCATGGGAAAAACATCCCTGTTTTCTGTCCTGTTATTTTTCCTTTCCAAGAAGCCCTTGTGTCTTAGCTACCAGTGTGTATGAGTTGCTGTTTATAAAGGAATGTTTTTGCTCTGTGGTTCTGAATGAATCTGTCAGTACATCACACATTATTTTGCATATGTTTTGTTGTAAACACACACACACTCGCTGTACTGTTGACTAAACAGACTTCAGCTAAATAGAGCTGTTCTTACATCACACACTATCACACATCATTCATATTCTGACTCCCCACTCTCTCTCTCTCACTCTCACTCTCACTCACACACACACACACACACACACACACACACACACACAGACACAGACACACACAAACACTATCCCTCTCCTCCTCCTCTCCCTTCCCTAAGCAGAAGCTCCTTGGCCAGGTCGGGCCGTCCGGCACGCACCAGGCACCGGGCCAGGAGGGCCCCCTTGGGCGCGTGGGAGGGGAGGCTCCTGCGCCACATGCCCAGCACGTGGAAGGCCAGGCGGGGCTGGCTGTCGGCGGGAGCCCTGAGGCGGGCGAGCTGCACCGCGCTGCGCTTCACTCGCAAGGCCAGCACCAGCAACGCTGCCTCCTCCTCACACAGCTCCTCACAAAGCCACGCAAGCAGCTCATCTGAGAGAGACTCTGAGACACACACACACACACACAAATTGGAGATTAGCATTTGAAGATAATCTGCAAAGCAAAGTTCTTGTCCATGAAGCTTAGCTGTCATGCTACAAGTGGGACCTAGTCTAGTAGCTTTACAAATGCTATTTCTGTACAATATTATTTACAAATCTCACCATAATGTGTGTGAGGCAACACTTTTGCACTCGCTAGGCGACTGGTTATTCTTAGTTTCTGATAAACAAATGAGAGATTGGCAGAAAGAAAAGAACTTTTTTAAACAACATTCACAAGAATATTGAAGATATTAAAAATTTAACTTCTCCAGAACTTCTCAAAGTATTTAAAGATATTGCTCAAGTTGTACCTTGGGTAGAGTGAGAGAGAGTTTACACACAGGCTCCACTAGAGGGTGCTGTGGTGCAAGAACAGCTGTGTCATCTATCCACACCAGCTGGGTTTTGAGGATCCGGTGAAAAACAGCTAGACCTTTGTAGTGTGGGGAGCTGTAGTTCCCAAATGGGTCGACCACCATCAGTTTAAGATACTTGTGGCTCTTCCGTTGGTGGTGGAAGGTGATGGTCTTTTGACATGCTGATCCCTGGTCAGCTATACCCAACAACATAATATACATTTGCACTGAAGTTTTGTCTCTCTCATGATATTGGATACTATGGTAGACCTGTATTCACTCAATTGGCCAGACACCTGTGCACGCACCTGCCCACCTGTGCACATACCTGTAATGTTCCCACCAAAGCTGAGCAGCAGCTGGTCTCCCTCGCTCATGGAGATCTCCCTGGAGGGCTCCGGCGGGCCACAGTAAGCATGGGCCTGGAGTTTGGCCAGCTCCAAGCTGAGATCTGTGCTGGGCAGGGCTGCCACCACCACACTGTGGGGGTCCTGCCTCAGACGCTGGAGCACAATGGTTACCATGACGTGCCGCACAGAATCCTCAATCTCCTCCATCATGGCAGAGAGATGGGAGGACCTCACATGGCCCTGCAGGCGCAGTACTATCAGCCTGACAAAGAAGCAGGACAAATAACACACATTTTTGGCACACTTGTACCAAAGTTTAAAGGTGAGTTGAGGATTCACATTAGACACAGTATAAAATATTGTTCAATTGATATAAAGTGAAGTTGACTGGTAATTAGCAAAGCTAGTGGCATAACTGCTGCTTCACCATGTCCACATGTGTGTTTTTCAATTAATCTGTATAATCTATAGATTTCTGTCTGTGGGTGCATTTGCATTGTTCACTGTCCTTGTTGTGAGATTCACCTGTCAAAGTGCTCCATCAGTTCAAAGGAGACCAGGCCGTTCTGCAAGTTCCGGATAGAGACATTATCAAGAACATTCCACTGTTCTTCCTTCCAGCCTAATAGAACCAGCTGCTCCTTGCCTACTTCTCTGGACATTTTCACAGAAGCACTCACAGCCCTAGGTGTGCAAACACACACATCATGTATTCTACATTAGCAGCTACAGCACACATCCACACTTAACACAAACACACTGCATACACACATAACGTCATGTCAGATCTAAAAGAAAATTAAATCATAGAAATTATTTAGATCAGATGCTGTGAGCGAGTTCATTGACAATAGTTGTCAATTAGATGACAATTAAAAATAGGTAATTCTAACAGTAAACAATAGGTAATTCTAACAGTAAAGTAATGTTGATTGGTAGTTAGCAAAGGCTACTATCCAAAGTGACACAGACTCGCATCGTGGGGATTGGGAACTGAACCCAGGTCGCCCGATTGTCAGATGATGAGTGGTGTAATCACTGCTCCACCACCACAATCATGAAATGGTAATTATGCTGTTACTGTAAAATGTAAACACCATTGCCACTGATTGATTGATTGATTTAGTACGTCATAATGGCCTCCAGTGGGCTCAGAGGTGAAATAACCGATGGCTACGCCAGACCTCATCGGTGATGCAATCAAATCTCTACTGCCGAGGTGATGTATTGTGTGACAAGTGTCTCTCTATTGTCTGCACACAGACTAATGGCTCTTTTCACACCGGATTCTCTGTTGGAGCGGCGAGTCATGGATGAGGACAGCACTGGTCGGCCGGGGGTGACTGGGGTCGCTCTCCTCCCCTGGCCTCCGCCGTTCGGGGTTGGGGGGGCAGGGCAGCGTGAGGCCCAACGGCCGGCGGGGGGGCTGGCTGTTGGGGTGACTGAGGTGGAGGAGAGGGCTGGTAGACAGTAGGGCATGGTACACGTCCCTGTTGGACTTCAAAGCAGACAGCAGGCTGGGATCCACTGGCTGGACCTGATCAAACAAACAAATAAACAAACAAACAAACAAACAAACAAACAGAAAAAGGCATTTTTCTATTGGACAGAACCCAACACAACACAACAATAGTGATTGTGTCTTTGGTGGGTGAAAAATCTGCGTTATTGGTACGGTACCACAGCCTGGGCGATCACTGGAGAAGAGAAGGATCCTGGGGGATAGTCCAGGCAGATTCTGGAGTCTATGCTCAGTTTGAAGGAGAGGCCTCTCTTTGGGATAGTGTAGCTCTCCTTCCTCAAGCAGGACACCACTGCAAATACGCCCAGAGTGTACACGCGCACTTGTGCATACGAACCCTGGGAACACACACAGACACACACACACTCACTCACACAGACACACACACACACACACACACACATACATACACACACACACACACATACACACACACAGTAATTTACATAAGCACACATTTGGGTGAAAAATTGTCAAATACATAACCCAAACTCTTATCTGTGTGATAATATGAAATTCTGTTGCAATGATTTGAACTGGTAAGGCTCTAAAAAATGAAGAAGAAGAAAAAAAAACAGACCTTATGTCCTTCATAGTTGCCTTCCATGGATGCTGGGTTGATGTAGCTAACCCTTGACGCCTGGTCGACAACCTTCACTATGATGTCACGGTAGTTGCCGCGGTAGCGGGATCGAAATGGGATTGCCACGGTGATGGGAAAAGAGCATTTGGTGATGCCCGGCAGCCTCAGCCTGAGGACATTGCTGACCAACTCCTCCAGATCTGACACCATTAGTGAACTCAGGCCATTCACAAGGTCACAGGTCATGAACTCTGCCACCTCCAGAGGGGCCGTGATGTAGCAGAGGGTGGGCACGTCTGGTGCGCGTGTCTCAGGCTTTCCTGACAGTCTTAGAAGAAGAGACTGAATAACTGAAGAGAGGTGGCTGTTTCCTTTGTGCATTTGATCTTTTTTGTTGAGTACACATGCCTATGTTTCTGACATAGGACTTCAAACAAAAAGACTGAATGAAACAGCCTTGTCTGTGGTCTATAGCAATGTATTTCCATAACAGGATTTTGTAAAAGTTGAATACCACATGTAGATAGTCAGACTTATTTCTTCACTCACCCTTTTGTGACCCATCCATGCCTTATTTCTTTACTTTCATTCTTCGACTCTGCATCTGTCTGGTTTGTCTTTCTCTCCGTCAAACCCTCTCCCTCAATCAATCCCTCATCTTTTTTGTCTGCTGCGGTATTCAGTCCCATCCTCCCAGATTTAGATAGATAGATAGATAGATAGATAGAGACAAACAGATAGATAAATAGATAGATAGATAGATTGAGAGATAGACAGACATATATATATATATATATATATATATAGATAGATAGAGATAGAGATAGACAGATACACAGATAGATAGATACATAGATAGATAGACAGATTACATAACTAGGTAATTGATTGGCAGGTAATGCCTACCTTACACCGCTGGGCAGGGGCCTGATGTGCCCACTAACAGACACGCTGTCTCTGCTGGTGGGGGATTCGAGGCCCATGGGGTGGCCATCATTGCCTCCAGGGTGTTGTCCTGTCGCTCTTGAGTCCTGCTGTGTGTCACTACTCTCTGATGAGTGGATCCCACACACTGAAGAAGAAATGCGGTCTTCAGAGTGTGACGCACTGTACAGACTTGCTGTATCATGTGGGTTAGTCTTTATATCTTGAGCACTTTGGTTGGTTTCTATGTCTGGATTTGATTGGCCAACACGTTGATCTTCTGATATGGCTGTGATACCCCTGAACTTCTCCTCTCCCTCCTTATGCCCCTCTGTGTGTGGGGTCACAGGAACGTGAGTAGCAGAATGTATATCCACAGACGCTTGCGATGCTCTTCTGTCCTGTTTCCTCACATCAGTGGGTGTGGTCTTGTCCTCAGAGAGGGCACTGATTGCCTTGCTAAGCTTCTGGGTCATGTCACTTAGTCTGGACTCGATACACTGAATATCCTCCAAAACACTACTGATGATTCCAGTTATCAAACCACCAGGAGGTTTACAATCTTTGGGAACATCTACAGGCAACCAATAGGACAGTTTTGTTTTACAAAAGGCAAAAATGTGTTTCTCACAACAGGATTTGCAACAAATGCCAAGTAAGGATTAGGATCAAAGACAGATATAGGACCCTTAATTGAAATCATGAAGAAAGTGCCTAATGTAAGTTAAGTTAATTAATTAATTAGTTGATTGATTGATTGATTTACTAATTTAAGTCTTGGGGTGGGGTGGGTGGAAGTGGAATTCAGCCTACATGGCACATCTTCTCACATCTACTACCCAATGCCTGCTTACCTGTTAGTGCAGTGCACTGGCTCCCGTTACCTGCCTGCTGCCACTGGGAAGAAAGCTGTGCTAAAGCACTCACTGCATGTCTCCAGGCCTTGGTTCTTTCAGTGTGTATGCGTCCCAGCCCACTCAGTACCTCCAGTGGTCTTAACAGAGACTGACCAGTGACACCCTGCCCCAGGGGGAGCTCCTTGCTCTGGGGAGGCTGTCCCTCCTGTTCCCCTCTTGTGGATTTCCCCTCCAAGCGTTGCTGCATGGTGTGGGTGATGTCATCAAGCAGCTGAAGCAGGTGGTCCTCTTTGTGACTTGCTGGGTTGGCATGCTTGCAATGTTCTTGAGAATGTTCCACACAAGGTCCCGTTGTGTAGGGTTCTGTCTCCATTCCGAGCTGAGACGGGTTCCTTCTCTCTTTCTCTTAATACAGGTTTCCCTTTTTTGGTCTCCCCAAGGATTCATACACAATGTAATTGGAGCCAAAACTGACCAGTAACTCCAGCAGCAGTGTAGACTGACAGTTTATCTTATTTAAAAAATCTTGCTAGTCTCTCAGTTTCTCTCTCACACAAACACACACTATTGCAACCTCTCTCTCCCCTCTCTCTTTTACATTTGCCTCATAAGAGCTATAAAAGGGTGCCCATAGCAACAGGTAGGTGTGTCTGGACACAAAGGGGGCTCTTTTATGGTGAGGAGGACCCTGAAGAAGAGTTATGTGTTTGGATCTGAATGAGACCATGCTCAGTGGTCCTGTAAATAGTCAGGGTCTTCTATTCAACAACGTGTCCGAACGTCACTCTCCAGTTTAAATAGCAGTGCACACAAATGTACAGAGTAACCTAAACACACACACACAGAAGCACACACACACATACATACACACATACAGACACAAACACACACACACAGCTGAGAGTATCTAGCTGAGAGATATCTAGCTCTAAACTATACTTTTTTTTTTTTTTTTTTTTTTTGCAAATTTACCAAATTTCTCTCCTAGTTGCCTGTTCAGTTTTTGCGTTACAAAACCTACAAAAACAAAAATGAGAATGAATGGGGAACAGACTGCATCATAAACAATAAATAAACACTCAACAATGCACTAATCAACCCAGGGCTTTCAGAGTACAGAGGGAACATCAAACACTGGATGTTGAATTAAAATCTTGCATCTCACACATGCACAATACAAGATTTTATTATCTTGTCATATTGACATTATTTTATACATGCTGTTGAGGCCAAAGATACTGACACATAGGTAGGGTACTGACACACACACACATACTGTCACTTCAGTTTTTCCTGTTCAAATGACGTGGTGTGGTGTCAAGGTGTGGTGCTTTATCAGCATGCTGTATGCAGAAGGTCTCTCAGAGAGCTGTGCCGCTTGTCAGCTAGCCAATCATATTCAAGCTGATTTCTATCTGTCTCTTATCGGCCCTGCTAATTGGCCTGTCAAGAGGAGTTACGTGTTTTTGAGTGAGGTCAAGTGTTTCATGGCTTATTTACATTTGACATGACTATGCCTCTCTCTCTCTCTCTCACACACACACATACACACACACACTCTTTCACTTCCACACACACTCACACACACTTCCTCTCGCTTTCACTCATACACATGCACACTCACCTGTTCTCACATATTCTCTCCTTCTCTTTTTCTCTCTCACACACACACTCACACATTTAAATCCCTCTTTCTTTCCTACCCTCTCTTTCTGACCTCCTCTTGGTCCCTTTCTGTCTATCTTTCTCTCTCTCTTTCTCTCTTGCACACAGACACACATACACACACACACAGACACACACACACACACACACAGACACACACACACACACACATACACACACACAGACACACTCTCCCTTGTCATCAAACAGCTGGCATCAAGCATGGTTGGCACACCCTTGGCATCATAACGATCCCAACAACAACTGGGTGCCCTGGGGCACAATCATCATTCAAAACCCAAGCCCCCCACCCCCCTCCACCTCTGAATGTGCACCACTTTTAATTACTATTGGAATGAGGACACAGCCACATCAAGGTCGATTGACCTTGAGTGTCAGACGTTTGAAAAAAGCTCTGGGCCTCACAGACATGTTCAAAATCAATGTTAAAAGTCCTGCAAGAGGGGTGGGGAGGGGGCAGAGTGGGAACAGAGCTGATGGAGTGATATGGTGAGACATGGAGGATTTTTTTTTGGGGGGGGGGGGTAGAGAAAAGGAGGAGGAGATGGAGGGATATAGCTTTACAAAGACATGGCGATCTTTTGGGAGAAAAAAAAACATGGCTGGATGTTTCAGTACTGTGAATGAACTGGCTCCATGCATTATTGTGGTCATCAAGAAGAATTATGAACTCCGCATCCCCTGTGCTGGGAGAGGGGTCATGATAATAAAACACGTCCTGGCATGTATCACAGGCCTATACAGGCAGGCTGCCTTTAAACTTAAAAGAGGCATGCTGTGAAACAGGGACAAACAAACACACACACTTACTTACCATACACACAACAACCACACCACCCCACCACCCCCAAATCATATATGTATAGTACACATACACACAGACATACATAGACTCGGGTGTAGTCTGAACTTGGTCAATATTGCTCTCTAGTGGCCAAAATTAAATTTTTTCTTGCTCTTGAAGTTCAAGGTTTCTTTCATGGCCGCTCAAGTGCTGTCCTTACACGTTGACCAAAAGTCTCTCAGACTCCAGTAAAACAGCTTCCAGTTAAATTATATTATATGTCAATTCATATTTTCAGATAACCTACGTCTGTGGAATAATGCATTATAAAAAACCTTGGCTCCCTAATGCATTAGTATTCATTCCTCTCCATGTAGCTGTTCCAAAGTTGACACAATCCGTTGTGAATAAATCCATAGCCCTGTTGTTCCAGATCACCGAGTGCTGTGAAAAAACCGAATAACAACCGACAACTAACATTAACTGAATTGGGCATCGAAAAATTAAATCTAAGTTACTAAGCCCCATTCAGTTAATGTTCGCTGCTAGTTGACTATTCAGTCCATGTTGTATCAAATTCTCGTGTTCTTTTTCTTATGGACTGCACTCTGTGACCTAGAACAAAAGGGCTATGGATTGATTCACACCGATTTCTCTTTTACGAGAGGTTGTGTCAACTTTGGAATAGCTATAAGTCACTCTTTGTCAATTCAGTTCAGCTGTATCTAAATACACTAGTAATGCAACTATTCTGAGCTGTAATTGTCTATTAAATCGATCAATTAGTCTGTCTGCTTGTGACATATTGCGCATATCAATGAGTTCTCAAGCAAGTTTTTTTGTGAGTTACCTGCAATCACGTCATTCTTTTTTCATGCTGACAAGTTTTGACAACATGGACAATACCAGTGAAATAAGTAAATGGCATCGGCCTGTGTGCATACAATCTAGCACACGTTCACTCAAACAGACCGGGATATGACCGGGATCACGACCGTCGTCTAATGTGTTGACAGAAAGGAAAAAGATTCGCTGAAAAAGAATAAAGGAGCGCGCACGCGCGCCAGGCGCGTGTTTTTGTGTGGTACAGGAACCCCGTGGTGCATTCCTTCTTGCAGAAATGCATAGCCCGAGGGCCTTGCGTCAAGCTGGAACCTGTACGGACAACAGAGCTGAGCAGCGCCTTCTGATTTTAACACACTGCTTTTCACCCGCCGATGTTAGTTTCGTCAAAAGCTACAGCCAAATGACAGCATAAGTAAGCGATGCCTTCCAGAGTTCAACTAATTAACCTTTCTGACTCTGTACACAGGGAACCGAGAAAGTAGTTCTCTCCAAAGCCCACATACGTTTGTTCAAAATCAGGACTTATGTTAAGGTTGCTGAAATGAAAGCTAAAGGTAGCCTAATGTTTCTGAAAGCCAGGTTCATGCGGCGTGGTGTGTGGCAGGGATGGGCGTGGAGGTTTGTTTATGGCAAGCCGTTTCACTAACCTACCTAAGGTTACTTCGTATCATTTCAACGTGTTTTTATTAATGCAAATTAACTGGTGGTAAGAATAACTTTGTCATGTAATTTAACACCTTTCTATGTCTAGCATTACATAATAGCCTAATAACAGTTTACATTTAAATGAAATTGAAGTCGGAGGAGACTTCGACATTTACATTACCAAGAGACTAAAACGCCGAAAAGGCTTACTGTAATTTGACGCGTGAACAGGAAAAGCGAAACAACGCTTGAGTAGCGCTAAACCGCGAGTAGGTTACGTCCAGTGGAAACATTGGCAGTGAAAAAAGTTCACCAAAACAGCCGAAGAGCACTAATCAGAATGAAATTACATCCAGGGCTCCGCCAACAGATTTTGTGGTGAGTTTTCTTTGACGTATTATTATTTAAATCCTTTTCATCCTTGGCTCAGCTGAAAACGTTATTCAAACTTTGGTGCAGTTCAAGTTGAGAGATTGATGACTGACTGTCAGTCAACGAAACCTCAAGCATAATATTGGGAAAAAGTGGACTTTTAACAGGATTTGACGGGTTGTTCCTTGTGTAGACAAAGTAGCCTAGTTTTTCAAGTGAAGTGTAATTGACGAGAACGTTGACCTATATTCAAGCATAACCGGACAGGCATGACAGGCATGTATTTTTGTGTTTATATGTAACGTGCCATGGTTCGCAAACTGTCGTGTCCACATGCTGTAGAAACAATGTAGAATAACCTGTTTTGTGTCCGATAAAGAACATATTTAAACGTACACAGTTGAAGTTTGACCATTGCATTTGACCAGCCACATGTTTGACAGATTCTTTATTTGAGGCTCTATTACATATCAGTGTTTACATCAGACTTTTATGCAACCGATATCCTGACACAATAAGATGAGTTGCAAAAGGCTATGTTGTGAAGCAGGCCTTAAAGTAAAATGTTAAAGAAAGAAAGATAAATAGAAAGAGAGAGAGAGAGAAAAAAGATATATAGTCAGAAATCCTTAGGCTTTTACAATAGTGACATTAAATGGATCACCAGTATTAGGTTTCCAATGTACTATCACAATACCAACTTCCTTGTGGGGTGATCTTACTAAATCACAGTGTGTAGTGAGTTTGCCCGAACCGTTGCAAAATTGCCTTTGTCAGACGTAAATAATGGTGGCAGTTGCACAGAGATTGGACTTTGTTCAGGCATGGACTGTTGAGTAATGCCAGGCATGTCTGACTCACTTACAAGGAAGGGCCCTGTCTTACCTGAGAGAGAGAGAGAAAGAGACAGACAGACAGACAGAAAGACACACACACACACAAGCACACGCACCCACGTAGGCACATATACACATGACACACATATATACACGTGTGTATTTGTGCGCGTGTGTGTTTGGGCTAACTCTCCCACGTGTCTTAAGAGCATGGTTATACACAAGAATCTCCTGAAAGAAGTTTGGTTCTTATATAGCATTTAGTCATAAAGATATCTCACACTCTCACATACACACACACACGTTTACTCCCTATCAGTACTCGTACCACTCCTTGTAGTTCTTCTGAAGTTGACATAGCCTCTGCTTGACCCTAGTTATTTTTTGCCCTTCAGTTCATTGTAGCGTATTATTTTTGAATTGGTGATGTTAGCGCCTGAACTGAAACCCTGCCAGAGCAAAGCGAGATGAGAAAAAAAACAAAAAATTATGAGGCACCAGCAGAGTATTAAAAGCTGCACTGGGCATGCTCACAAACTAAACTTTTTTTTTTTGTTGTTTTTTTTACAAAGCTTGGTGTTTCACTTGGCACAAACATAGGCCCATGCTCAGAAGCTTGTTCTCACATGCATGCGCACACACACACACTCACACACACACACACACACTGGAGTTATTTTTTCCCCTGAATATTTTTTTGTATGTTTTCAGTTCTGCAAGTCTCCACTCTCAACCATTTTAGATAAATAGGAACATTAAGTTTGAACTTATGGCCTAGGAAAGGTGCTCGAAAGCATGGTATAAATCCTCTTTCTACTACTCCACTCCACATTAAGAGACTGAGACTACGTACACATTAAGAGACTGAGACTACATACACATCAAGCCACAATCAAATGAATTTGATATGCAGAACCAAAATGATCTCCTGCCAAACGCAGGTCTTGAATTCGTCTCTGGAGAGTTCTCTGCAGGCTACTCTTGACACTACATGCTCATTGAGGGGACTGATGAAAAAATAGTTTACCTCTGCATATTTCACCCACTTTTGCAATGTAGGCAGATTACCAAAACTAAATTGCAGTCAGCATAGACAGCAAGGTCAACAACATTTCTAATGTGATTTGCGCTGCTAACATTTGTAACAATGGAAAATTAGAAAGCTCAAACTGATGGTGAATATTGATAAGAGTGCATCCACAACAAAATTGTTTCGGTTCATTTGAAAATGCAATTATGTATTTGCCATCTGAAGATGATATTGTATTCTTTGAAGATTGTATTAAAGGAGAAATCCAGTGTGATTCAATCCATTGCTGTGTTGCTTTAGGTCACCAAGTGTGGGGAAAAAGAACAAGAAAATTTGATACATCATAGCAAACTGGCAGCTAACGTTAACTGTATGGGGTATAGGAAAATTAAACTGAAAGCGAGTTTCTGTGCCCCATTCAGTTTGTCTTATTCCATTCACTTACATGGTAATGCAAAATGAAGAAGTTCTGTTGGTAAGGTTTCAGGTTGAGTCAACAAACAGCAAACCTCACGGTGCAATACCTATATTTCAATGCTGTTATATGAATCCTTTATTTTTCAGGGAGTTAAAGTTTGCTTAGCAAAAGGTATCTCTTCTGTATTAACTCTGAAACTTGTTATGGACAAAATCTATACTTTTTTGTTCTGTTTTTTACAATTACACTTAGATAATCTATGGTCTTGAAAAAGACCTTTCTGGAAAAATGATTTCATAATTTACAAACTAATATCTAATTTGCCTTGCAGTTCATTTGCTCTGCTATTTAGAGGACGGTATAAGACATCACATAGCACACATCTAGACAAAAAACATGCAGGCCTGGTCAGCATTGCAACACACACACACACACACACACACACACACACACACACACACACACACACACACACACAATTTCAAAGACACAGACAGTGCATTGGGTTGGTGATGGTGGAAATGATGTCCTTTCCTCCCCTGTCCTGTCTAGGGGAGTAGATAGAATTTGATCAGCGTTAATGCCATTGTCAATTCTGCTTCACTTCTCTTATCAATTCCTCCCTGTTCAAAAGGTGTTACACAGGTTCTCAGTATCAGCACATAGGCCTATATTACTAAGATGACCATAGCAGCTTATTAGAATGAAGGAAGCCGTATGGAACTGTGTTATCTATTTCAATTTTGTACTCAGGTACTCATTAAAGTGGCATTAATAATAGGGGTATGATTCCAGTGAATTGAAGCATTCATTTATCGGTTGTACTCGATTCCTGGATCTTGATTCCATCTTGATACCCAAGAGGTAGAGGAGTCGTTTGGCAATCTAATGGGTTGCTCTTCCTGACCCTTTCAAAGTGCTCTTCATGAAGTCACTAAACCTCAAACTGACCCTGATATGCTGGTTGGTGCCTGCATGGCAGTCTCTACTATTGGTGCATTCGAATGAATGGAATATTGTAGAAAGAATTTGTCCTGAATGTGCTCTGGGTACTAAATACATTCCATTTACCATTTAAAAGTTTAGTGTTTTTCTCAGAGGATCTATGTTATTTGTTACTTCCTTCCTGGGCTTCCCTTGGCAAATGCTGTTATATATTTTTCACTCTTTTGTCTGCAGCCATCTTTAGATCCTGGAACCAGTTTCATGTTTATTTCATATCTGGGGAAGAATAATATAACAGTGAAATGAAGATGTGAAATGGAGCATATTCGGCATTAAAAGACTATGAGGAACATATTAGATGTAGTGAGGAGGAAGGGGAGTATTTTCCTCTTGTTTGCATTTGTGTTAGAGACAGATATTTCGGCTCTCTTGCCTCATTTGCAGCAGAGTTTGGCAGGACTAGAGGGCCAGGGATTGTGGCTGTGCAGACAGGACCTGAGTGAAAGCAATCCCATGTGGACTGGCTGCCAAGATGTCTGCTTGCCTCACTGCTCACCGGCCTGCCATTCAGCTAATGACTCTTAAGTGGCTCAGCTAGCCAGAGCTAATGCCAAGCCCTATAGATTGGCCTAAATATCGATTCCCTCTCTTTCTCCCCCTCTCTCTCCCCCCCCCCCCCCCTCTCTCTCATGTTACGCTTGGGTCTATCATTCAGCAATACAACATCTCTTTTCACTCATATGCTTGCAGGGCTGTAGTCTAGGCAATGTGATGCTATACGCCATATAACCACTTAAAAAGTTCTTGGGTTTACATAAATCTCATTTTCTACCATTAAAGCACATTAAGTCTATGCATCACATCTGACATGTGACCCGTTGTTGTCCTATGGAGAGGTGTTAACGTAGCGTTTTTGGGCCTCTCCACTCCAAGGGCTCTGATGCACATTCAGTGTATATTCAGTGGAACCACTCTGGACCCTTGATCAGAAGTTTCTCTGCACTATTGCACTTTCAACTTAAAATGGTGCAGTTTCTATGTTAGCAATATGCACCCCTTGTTCGTTCTTTCATTGTGTTGTAGCTTGAATGTTATCCTCTTTTGTAAGTTGCTTTGGATAAAAGTGTCTGCTAAATGGCTAAATGTAAAATGTAAATGTAAGTGACAGAGTTAGATTGGCACAACAGAAATGAGCTTTGTGTGTGTGTGTGTGTGTGTGTTTGGTGCAGTCTTTTTTGTTGGCTGTCCCCCTTCCACACACACACACATACACACACATACACACACACACACACGCTCTCGCCTTCTGTGTGTGCGTGTGTTTGGTGCAGTCTTTTTTGTTGGCTGTCCCCCCCCCCCCCACACACACACACACTCTCGCCTTGTGTGTGTGTGTGTGTGTTTGGTGCAATCTTTTTCGTTGGCTGCTGCTTTGCAGGCTACTGATGGAGTAAGTGATGGGGGGGGGGAGGTTGGAGTGAAAGGGGCTGCAAGTGTCACTTTGCTCTCTCCCATTGACTTAAAAGCAAAAGATAACAATACAACACAACAACAAAAGTAAATCTTACAAAATACTCAACCACCTAATACCCCCATCCCACCATGAGCATCACCATCAGGCCTAAAAAAATGGTTTGTCATGGGTTGGTAGGGATTTCTTTTTCCAGTTGCAGCAAGGGACAGGAAATTTCTTTTATTTTTTATTTATTTTTTATTTATTTATTTTTTTCATAACAGCCTACCCAGCTTGTGTGGCCTAACATGTCACACACACGTGTGAACGCATACACACACACACACACGCAGAGACAGCTTCCCTTGTCATTGATGATGTGGTTTGCACCCTTCGCTGTTGTGTGTGTGTATGTGGTTTGTAACTGTTTGGAACGGTAAACTAAAAACAAGCTTTTTTAAACAAGAGAAGACGCTTTCAGAGTGGAGATGGTGCAACTTGAAGAGACGCAACCTGCAGTGATGCTTCTGTAATGTCAGATCACCGGAGAGCATCCAGTACAGCAGGGGATTAAATTGGCGCTGCAATAAATGAGGCGTCGAAATCAACGTTGTTATTCGGTCTGGTTCCTGCAGTTGATGTTGCCGCCGGTTCCATAGGCTAGTAGTACTGTCAGTACCGAACTCCATCAAGCTCATAAAATTAATTTGGGTCTCACATAAAATTCACAAGGAATAGACACACACACACACACACACACACACACACACACACACACACAGTCTACCACCGTAACCATTCTCTTTGTGTGTTATTCCCCATTTTATGGTCTTGCATTGATGCATTTTTATCTATCGTTACACCATCAAGCATGGGGGACATGTCGTTTCCCGATAATTGATTTAGCATTTTTAATTAGTATTTTCTATGAAGTTAATACATGGGGCTTTACATTGGAACCTGCAGCTAACAGCACCACAGACTAGGAGTGAACTGTGCTAGCCAGTGAACTAAAACTCAAAGGTGGCAGTTTCACTCACCAACACGTGTCTTAAGGCGTTAGGAGGGAGCTTTACTAACGTACTTACTGCGTAGCTATGGCTGTTATTATGTAGAATTCTGGATTTGGTTTTTGTTCTGATAATATGATGTGACAGTGGTGAGAGTGTACGATTGCTGTTGTGTTTAGATATAAAATATTATCATAGCTCACATAACCACACAAACAGATGACCAGGTGTCAGGCTGTGCTGTTTTGACCTAGACAGTTTAGGCAGGCTGTATGCTAAAGTGGCCATAAAAGTGATCTTTTTGAATTTTTTTCACTTCTTGTTCCTTTTTCGTGGTGCAGTTCTCTATGTTCAAAAACTACAAAACAATTTATTCTTTGAAAGAAATATTATTGCTAAAAGACCAGTTCCTAAAAATCCCAGGCAGAATTGTCAAATAAGAAACACATTTAAAAGCACTGCTACTTGCTAACAGGAAATTGGCAGATGACAGTGCAGAAGTGTGATAGAAGTGTAGTAGCATGAGAGAGTGTGGGTGTGTGTGCGTGTGTGTATGTGTGTGTGGGTGTGTGTGTGGGTTGTGGGTGTTGGGGTTATTCCAGGTAGTTCGAAATTTTAAGATAAGAGGTACTCTCGCAGGAGCAGGGTCTTCAAGAATTACTTGAAGGTTGAGAAGGTATCCCAGAATGTTTCTGATTCTCGATTGATTTCCGACAGAGTGAGCACACATGTATTTTGTTATTTATTTTGCCTCTTGTTTATAAGGTAATGACACTGAATGCTGTGAACATACTGTATGCTTTGAAGACTTGACACCAATGTGCTGTGCAAGTCACAAACATTGTTTCATTGCACTGCACAACATTTCAACAGACTGACAGTATGTATCCCTCCCACCCCATCCAACCTTTATTATTCATTCTCTGCCATGTCTTCTTTTATGGAGCGAAAATATGTGTGCTCTGATAGCACTTGGAAGGTAATTCCACCAGCGTGGAACAACAGATGAGAAGAGTTTTGATTGACTTGAGCAAGGTGCTGGAAGTGCTAGATGACTTTCCTTGGAGGAACAGAGTGGCCAAGGGATAACATAGCTTTAAGTGGGTGTGCAGGCTGTGACTCATTTATAGTGTGATTGAGCGTGTTTCTGTGGGTTAGTGAAGTTTATGTATGTGTATGTGTGTGTGTGTGTGTGTGTGTGTGTGTGTGTGTGTGTGTGTGTCAGCCCGGAGTTCCACTAAATTTCCCTAAATGGAATAAACACAGTGTAACAGACAAAGGCGGAAAAAAAGCAGAGGGGACAAAAGACGGAGACGGCTCTGTGGGGGAATGAAGTGTGTGTGTGTGTTTGTGTGTGTGTGTGTCCTGTGTGGAATGGTGTGAACCTGTGGACTGAGAGGCCTCTCAAGCTCATGCTGAGTCTACTCTTTTTCGCCTCTTTTCCACATGCAGCCTGGCCTGTGTACCACACATACTTCTGTTTCCTTGTGGTCCACCTTGTGTACACAACATACAGTAGTACTATGCAAGGTCATATTTCACAGTGATTAAAATAGTATGTAGTCATTAGTGTACATTGCACATAGCGTGGTTAACTGAGTAGCAGGCTGTATGCAGACTGTTATGTATAGATGTGACATTCAGGGCTTATGGTTTGTACTGAACGTTTTCCTCTTTCTCTTTGTGTGAAGAGCTGTGTGTCAAGTGTGTCATGTGATTTGCATTGGCTGGCAAAAAAATACTTTTTGTGGAAGCCTGGTAGAAGAATTAATGAAAACAAATAAACAAACAACATAAACAGACTCTAAATTGACATGTTTTCCCTTGATATTAGAGGGAGATCACATAGTAAGACTGTGTTTCTACAACCTATTTTGATTCGGCTGCAAGGGTGAAGTGAACAGCATGGAAAGAAAGTAGCCGTTTAGTAGTAGTTTAGTAGTTTATAGTTGATCTAATTGCAGAAGTAATAATGACACCAGGTCACATACCTTCCGTCATTTGAGTGACCTAACAGTTAGGGAACAGTAAATGATTCTGAAACTTATAAGCCTTGGCTCAGTCTGTTTCTTTTCTATGTGCAAATGAAAAACTGTTAGGGAACAGTGAATGATTCTCAACCCTACAACCCTTGGCTCAATCTGTCTCCTATCAGTGCTGTGTCCAAACCCTGACCCTTGCTGTACACACTTTGGTGTTCTTCATGGTCCATTCTCCATGAATTATTCCTTGTATCTTTGTGCGAAGCCTCTGTTCAAGGCATCACACGTGGTCTTAATCTTTTCTAAAAGTGAGTCCTGTTCATTCCTTAAGACGTGATCATGTATTCTTTTGACAATCCAGCCAGTCCTCAGTCTCCTCAAACCCTCTTCTGGAGCACTCCTCTTCTGGAATGCTCCCGCTCTGATGTTCTAAACATTGTAAACATTCCTGACACTAAGAAACTTTGTTTTGTAGTGCTTATGAGTCTTATAGTGCCACCACAGGACCTCCCCAAACCACAGTGTCATATTTCCCTGCATTCTCTGCGATCTGCGGAGTCCTGTGTGTGTGTGTGTGTGTGTGTGTGTGTGTGTGTGTGTGTGTGTGTGTGTGTGTGTGAAATGATTCTTTTTTATTTCCAAGCCCTTCAATTTTGGTTTGTTTCCACAGCCAAACGCCACCAGTGTGTCCTCCTGCTATATGTGGGGAAAGAGCTGTCCTTACCACAGTGTCTCTCTGCTAGTCTGAGAGAGAGAGAGAAAGAGAGAGAGAAAGATAGAGAGAGGGAGGGGGACATGGATTTACATGGCATGGATTCTAATGGGGAGCACCTGCCGAGTTCCCTGGTGCCCGCTGAGGACCTTGTGGACTGGCTATGCAGTCTGCACCTGCCCCAGTACGTGGTGCCCTTTGCCCAGGCGGGCCTGCGGAGCCTGGGTGACCTGCGGGGTCTGACCGCAGAGAGGCTTCAGGAGGTGGGCGACTTCCCCACGGGGCACCGACGGCGCATCCTCCGCAGCCTGGAGGCCCTCTGGCTGGATAAGCTCCCCCAGGAGGAGGAGTGGGCAGAGGTGGGCGTGGAGAGCGCGGAGGCTGCGCTCTGGGCTGAGTCAGGGGCAAGGGTGAGGGTGGAGGCGGAGGAGGTTGGCACTGCTAGGACTTTGGGTCCTCCGAGTCGGAAACCCGTGCCCAGGCCACGGAACATGTTCCTGAAGGACCGCAAGCACGGCGCCGCCACCCTCCACCACTCACGTGGCCCCCAGCCGGGATCGACAGCAGGTGTGGAAGCGAGCAGCACCAGGACGCTCCCAGCCAAGTTGCGTGCACGTGCGGACCACAAAGTCAAACAGTCCAGCCTTCCCAACGCCAGTGCCTCCTCCTCCTCCTCTTCCTCTCTCACAGTGCCCCCATTACCACCTCGAGCGCAGATCCGCTCCACCTCTCCAAGCTCCGTCTCTGGTTCCTCCACCTGCAGCAGCAGCAGTAACGAATCGCTCTCTGTCTCCTCACATTCGCTGCCTTCTGATTTGGACAATGTCCTGGAGGAACCCGCCCCTTGTTCGCCACACTCCGCCCCACCGTCCCTATTGGACGTCCCCCCCTCTGCACAGACAGATGCTCAGATCCCATTGGATGACGATCAGGGAGACTTCTTCATGGTGGAGAATGACATCTATGAGATGGACCCCATGCCGCACCCCCATCCCAAGCTTTCTAGACCCCGGAACACCCGCTCCTACAGGCTACGACACAGGCCCGTCCCCGACCTTCCAGACCAGGGCTTCACTTCCAAATATAACTGGTAATATTGAGGGTAGAGTTTTGTATGTTTAAATACACACACACACACACACAAACATACAAACACACATACACACATGTGTGTATGCATTCACAAATCTGAAAATGGGCATACACACACGCACACACACACACATACCACACACACAGACACGTAAAATTATTTTTGCGTACAATACTGAGGCTAAGAGGAATGAGTGCATTAATAAATGATTCATATCATTTAAGGTTATTAGGTGTTCTTTAGGTGTATTTGTTTCTGAGTAAACACCCTGTCCTCTTAGGAGTACAAGTGCTGAAACAACAGACTCATCGCCTAGTCAGACAACTAGTGGGAACAACAGCCAGCAGAGAGGTACGGCTGACACAACTGCACACACAACCCCACCCCCACATAAACATACACACACGCACACACATTGTATTTCACACACACATACACACACAAACGCCCTCCCCCAACAGACACACACACACACAACAGACACACAACACACATACGACAGACACACACACACACACACATTGCAATTCACATAATGTCAGACTGCATTTTTCTCGGTCTCCCTTCTTTTTTCCTCTGCATCCTGTGCATGTGTGTTTTTAAGTAACACTGTTTAACTCAAATCTAGACTCTGCCTTCAGCATGGGACAATTGGCCTCTACTGTTTGAGTGCATTATGGGAAACCAGAGTGTAAGACTGGCCTCGCTTCTCACAAACACCCACCCACTCCTAATCTCATCACACCCCATGCGCTTCAAATTTACATCTGTGGCATCTGTTGCACTCAGGTACTCACTGGACTGGTACAGAAGAAAACAGCATGTGTGCACACACACACACACACACACACACACTCACTCACTCACTCACTCTTACACATGCATACATACGCATACACACAGACACACACACACACCTGCACATGCATACACACGCATACACACAGAAACACACACTCACCCTTACACATGCATACACACGCGTACACACAGACACACACACACACAGACACACACACACTTACACATGCATACACACACATACATACTCACACACACATGCACATGCATACACACAGAGACACACACACATGCACACACACACAGTCACTCACACTTACACATGCACATGCTTACACACGCATACACACACACACACACAGATACACATGCACACGCATACACACACACACACACACACACACACATACACACACACATACACCAAACCACAAATGCCCATACACCCCTAGAGGGGTCGTGGTCTACTTCTGCAAAGTCTAAAAGAAGTTTGAGTTTTGTGGCCGGGGGATTGAAA
>JAIFZK010000222.1:9482500-9512500 GCA_027481765.1 Tenualosa thibaudeaui | reverse complement strand
ACACAGACACACACACACACATACATGTGCATGTGCATGCACACACACACACACACACACACACACACACACATATACACACATAAACTGTCATAATAGCTCTTGCAAGGTAAATGGGCCGTTTTTGCAGTCTACCCATGCAGGGTTGATTTTTGGGGAGCAATCGGGACATATAGTCGGATAGGGCAGGTTGCCCTCAGAGGTGTAGGAGCATAGGGCAGGTTACCCTCAGAGGTGTAGGAGCATAGAGCAGGTTACCCTCTGAGGTGTAGGAGCATAGGGCAGGTTACCCTCAGAGTTGTAGGAGCATAGGGCAGGTTACCCTCTGAGGTGTAGGAGCATAGGGCAGGTTGCCCTCGGAGGTGTAGGAGCATAGGGCAGGTTGCCCTCGGAGGTGTAGGAGCATAGGGCAGGTTGCCCTCTGAGGTGTAGGAGCATAGGGCAGGTTGCCCTCTGAGGTGTAGGAGCATAGGGCAGGTTGCCCTCTGAGGTGTAGGAGCATAGGGCAGGTTACCCTCAGAGGTGTAGGAGCATAGGGCAGGTTGCCCTCTGAGGTGTAGGAGCATAGGGCAGGTTGCCCTCTGAGGTGTAGGAGCATAGGGCAGGTTGCCCTCTGAGGTGTAGGAGCATAGGGCAGGTTGCCCTCTGAGGTGTAGGAGCATAGGGCAGGTTGCCCTCGGAGGTGTAGGAACATAGGGCAGGTTGCCCTCTGAGGTGTAGGAGCATAGGGCAGGTTGCCCTCTGAGGTGTAGGAGCATAGGGCAGGTTGCCCTCGGAGGTGTAGGAACATAGGGCAGGTTGCCCTCAGAGGTGTAGGAGCATAAGGCAGTATGCCCTCAGAGGTGTACGAGCATAGGACAGTATGGCTTACAAATCTGCCCTCAGAGGTGTAGGAGCATAGGGCAGTATGACTTACAAATCTGCTGGGCTCACTGACACAGCATCCCCACTGATTGCACCTTGTGTTGCCAATCAGTTGCTTTAGTTACAGTGTGTCTTAAAAACTGGGGTCCTCTCTGCCCGTGGATTGAAGAATTTGAAATGTGTGGTGTAGGTTTGCCGTTCAGTGCATTCTGTTTCACTGTTACTGCATGTGTAGGTGGGTTCTGTGTTTGTGTGTGTGTGTGTGTGTGTGTGTGTGTGGTGTGCATATATGCATATGTCTGTGGCTGTTTCTGTATGTGTGTGTGTGTGTGTGTGTGCTGAGGAGTTAGTAAGGCAATGGCTATAAGTAGATGCGTAAGTAAAGAACACTCAAAGCAGAAGAATTGCTTGTGTTGACGGTGTATATATATGTGTATATATGTATATACTGGATATTGGGTAAACACACAGATGAATACATTTAGACAAATGAACCCTGAGGTTAGTGAGTAAGACAGTGGCTGAAACTCCAACAGATAGACAGACAGTCACTCACACACATGCGCACGCACACACAGCATACACACACACTTGTGTGCATGTGCATTCATCAATTGGGGCATTGCTGTTGCGGTTAAAACCACAGGCCTTACCTCTTGCTTTGAAGGGGGGCTTTGACGGGCCGTAAGCAGACAGGCAGGAAGTACAAACTGGTGTTTTTGTAGTGATTAGCGACCCAGCTAGCAGTTGATAGTAGCATTCCTGTGTGAACCTGTAGCATAAGGCTACACAGGCTATGCATGTCGATGTGCTTCACATGTAAGGGTGAAGGATTATGCCTGATCTAGGTTCAGAGTCTGCAGGTTCACCTGGATGCTATAGGATTAAAGACCATATGGTATTAACCACAGAGAGGAAATGGAATGTATGCTGTGATGTACAGTATGAGTGCAACAGGATGTAGGTTTAGCGAAAACACAGAAGTCCCTGACCTTTGTTCTTTACCAGTGTATGCACACGCTGTTGGCTAAGTTAAATAGCCCAGGGACTATTACACACAAACAACCACACAGACACACACACACACACACACACACAGACACACACGTGCATGCACACTCACGCACACATACACACACACACACACACACACAGGACATATACACAGGACTTGGGTCAGGTTGCCACTATTAGAACGATGTTGAAAGTGCCAGACAATGGTGTACAGAGTTGTCTGTCAGCCTGCATACTCTATGACCCTACCTACAGCCATATGCCTTTCCATTACAGTCAATATCTAAGGACCTACCTGTCTCTACCTGTCTGTATGCACTTTCTGTCTGGCCCTCAGTTGTTGTCAATGTCAGTTGTTTTATATGCTTGGATGGACTACAGAGTCCATTTTAGCCTTGATGCCAAACACACTTACGCCTGCAAACAAATTCTCTCATATGGAAAATTCCTGGTAAAACATATGACTCTGGTGGCACTGTGACTCAGTGGGCTGAGGCGTCATACCATAAACCCAGGGACCGGGGTTTGAGTCCAACCCAAGGGCATTTTCTGATCCTTCCCCATCTCTCTCTCCCACTCATTTCCTGTCCCTCTCTACTGTCCTGTCAGAATAAAGGCATAAAATGCCCCCCCAAAATATCTTTAAAACAAAACATAAGATTCTTCCCTGTTCTAATAGAACACAAAAATACCTGTTAAAACATAGACCTCCTATATAATCTGTATAATCCTAACTTTTCTCGGTGGGCTATTGGGATCCATTAGTCAGTGTAGACAAGTCAATGATGCAAGCCACATAAAAGTCCTACTGATAAATAGTCACATAAAAGTCCTACTGATAGTTTCTTCGACTCTTAACTATTGATTTCCTCTGTGCTTCATCTGCTTCTGTGTGGCCATGGATCAGTATCCACTTTTTAAAAAGGGAATGTCTGCCAGCCACTGCTGGATACATTTGTAAACCTTGCAAGCCATTCATTCACGAAATCAGTATTTTCTTTTTGTCTGAAATCATCCAGACACTTTTAAAATGTATCATTTCACCTTCAACATTTGGCTGGTGGCTGATGCTAACTTTGTTCCTTGTGTGTGTCCCTCGTGTTCTGTGGCCAGGAAGAGTCAGGCTAAGCACAGAGAGCCACGACAGGACAGCCAAGGCCAGCAGGTGGCGCCCCACCCAGTGCCAACGGCTTTTGAGGGTGCCGACGGCAAATGTGGCGAGGAGGAAGATGGCGACTACTCCACTGTCGAGGGCTTCCTTGAGCCTCCGCGGCCGGCCGAAGAGAGCGGTCAGCGCTCCCCCAGGGCACCGTCCCCTGCCAACCCTGCCTCATCATCATTCCATGGCGGTCAGCATCCTGGGGAGATGACAACAGCTGTGCCATCAGTGCCGGTCTTTACTAAGGCGCCACCTGCAGGCGAGGATGAGAATGACGTCTACATGGAGTCCCTGGATGCCCTGTCTATGCCAGCCAGAGCAGAGGTGCCCGAGGACGTGGAGCTGGCCATCTCCCCCTACGCCTGCTTCTATGGAGGCCCCAGGGCGGCACTCAAGACCGGCTGGCTGGACAAGCTGTCTCCTCAAGGGTAAGGTTCTCACACACACACATATATGCATGCACACACATATACATACATACACACACACATACATGCATGTATACAAACACACAGCATGCAAGAAGTACTAAAATTATAAAACAAAAAAAACCCCAGCTTTTTGGCTGTGATGATAATGGAATAATGTATCATCTGTTGGTCAATTCACATTAGGGTCCTGTTCACCCTGAAGGGACTTATTTTCCCATATTGACAAGCAGACAATACATTACTTTGCTTGTTATGTGGCTACTTGCCAACACGAGAAAAGACTTTACACAGTGCGTTTTTTAATTTTTCTTTGTTACGTTTCCTGGGATTCTGGTAAACAAATAATTTGTGACTCAACCTGAACCTGAAACAAACATTCTTCAGAACACGCCTCATCAACCACCTCTACTTTCACTTTCTGTAAAGTTCCATTGTGATAAGTCAATGGCCTCTACCCGCAAAGTGAAAATGAAGATGTGAATCTGAAGCAGAAGACCTGTTGCCATTGACAGTGGTCATATTTTTGTCATTATAGAGCTATTACACAAATATGACTGACTGCTGGACGTTGGGAAGACCCTTTCAAAGTTAGTGGAGCACTCCACTGCAATTTGTGGAGTGGTATCACCAAAATATCACCTGGAGAAATTAAATACTGTTTTCTGATTGGCTGACAGTGTGTGATAACAGGACACCTATGAACCTAAAGTAAATAAAAAGTTTAATCACTGTTTCATATCAATGCTCTTTTGAATGGTAACTATACTGATAATAGGAAATGACTGCTGAACTAACAAACAGCAATGGAATCAGCTGTTACCAAGCTCACCATTGTCAGATACCAAAGAAAATAGAACGGCAATTGGACAGGTTAGCTTGTATTAAAACTAAAGCATGTGTTTCTTATATGTCTTAAATGGTTGCTCATTGGCTACACGCATGAGTTATACCTAAAACTAAAAAGGAACCGTGAGTGTTCCTTTAATTAACTGATATTTATGCAATAATGGGATATAAAGCACTTAATCTTAGTTCATTGGCACCAGTGACCAATCAAATATTATAAATAATTATAATCAAAATATTATTATCAATTTACCAAGTGTAAATAATAAACAACAAAACTGCCAACAAACAAGTTCATCTTTATACAGCAATGGGTTATAAAGCACTTAATCTTAGTTCATTGGCACCGGTGACCATGCCATCCTCCTCAGTCAAACCACAGCATGAGTAAGACCAGTTTTCTTGCCTGTGCTGAATGGATCGCAGCACTTAAGTTTCAAAGCATGATGTGTAGGGGCTCTACTTGCTCCTGTGGTCAAAGAAAGAGGAGCCCAAGCGTGCTGTTCATCGCTTCTGTCAGGGATTGATTAGTTGCTTCCAAGGAGAAAAGGTGTGAAGCCCTTGGGTGTGGTTCTCTGTGCGGGCAGAATCAGGCAGAAGGTAGCTAAGCGTAGCATATATAGTGTATATAGGCTCACTGCCTTTGTGAGAACTATGCATTATTTATGTGACTACATTTTAGAAGTAATCAGATGCTCCCATTTTCTTAGCTATTTCTGTCCAGCTGAAAATGGCATGTAGGACAATTATGTTTTGTTTGGCGGTAGTTATTTCACCCTGCTGATTTGGATGCGTGTAATATCAGTTCACTGGAATATTCTAGAAAATGTACGCAGGTGTATTCTCCCCTTCTAGAAGTATGACCAATTTTGGGTCAGTTAAGTGAACTTCATGAATGTTGGTTTTGATCATATTTTAACTTGCATTTCATGTCATATGTGTGTGTGTGTGTGTGTGTTTGTGTGTGTGTATAGCTAGCTGTTATCGCTTCTCTGTAAAATCTGGAGTGATGATCTGGATCTGAATTTTCTTCAGGAACTGTTGGGGGTTTTTAGTACAGGCCTTACTGGACAAGCACCAAGCTGAGCTGCTCTCTGCAGTTGTATGTATAATGCACTAGATGGTCTAGGACTGAATCTAGCTATCAATTGTTGACAAATTTGACACTACTATGAGTAATGTTAAGGATTTTGAGTGTTAAGCAAATTAATTCATGTGCTCTCTCCCTCAACTACCTCATTACACACACACACACATACACACAACCACACATGTATGCACACTTACACACATGTGCAGACACACACACACACACACACACACACACACACACACACACACACACACACAAAGCCAGTGTATGCAATCTCTTTCAAAAGACTTTGGCAAATTTGGCTGCAGCGTTTCACTCCTGACTTCCCCTCTTATTGCTTATAACCATAGTGATAAGCAATACCCCTCCAGTGGTCTATGGCCAGAACAAACTCTGGCTTCCCCTTCTTCTCTGAGGTGGGGCCGTCTGCCCTCAGCTGAGCCGGGGCCTGTGAGGGATTTTTGTCTGCTGGTTTATTGCCATTATACCCACTGATCCACTGATCCAGCACTGATGCAGCCCCCTACACAGACACAAACACACACACACACACACACACACACGCACACACACACACACCCTCTTCTCTCATTTTCTCACATCATTCAACTTCCCTTAAATATAGTTGCTTTTTCACCCACGCTCTTCCTCTTCTGAAGAGTTCGCGTGCTAATGGGTTTCTTGGTGTGCTGTTGCCGGCTACCATCCACAGGCACCAAACTTTGCCCAATCTGGGAAATTGAAAATGTTGTATCAGGAGCTGGCATCTGCCAACTTGGGGTGGCCGAACTTTTCTGTTTGCAGTCCACACACATTTTTTCATTCTGGCATTTTTTCATTTTAACATTCTGACTATGCTAAATGTGAATTTGAACATTAAAACATTTTGGGATTCACTACCTGTCTCAGGCCCATAAATTGGTGTCTCTTGAAAATCAATCAGTTGCATTTGTGTCAAAAAAACAGTTTGTGTGTGTGTGTGTGTGTGTGTGTATGTGCGTGTGATAATTCAAGATTAGTTCAACATTAGTTCAGTGTTATATGGAACTTCATAGTACTGCATGATATTCATATGGACTGATATTGATATTTGAAAGTAAAGTAAAATGTTGTGCTGAGTTGCACATATAATTTGTCTGTTGTACTCCTATAGTTGACCTCATATAATTTGTCTGTTGTACTCCTATAGTTGACCTCATATAATTTGTCTGTTGTACTCTTATAGTTGACCTCATATAATTTGTCTGTTGTGCTCCTACAGAAACCGAGTCTTTCAGAAGAGATGGGTGAAGTTTAATGGAGAGAACCTGACCTACTACAACAATGACAAGGTCAGTGAAGGGTTTGCATTCAAAGACACGCACAGACCCACTACACCTATGTGTTTGCACACTCACACACAAGCATGCACAAACACACACACACACACACACACACACACACACACACACACACACACACTGTCCTCTCTGCTCCGGCTCAGTGTCACATTTCAGTCCGGGGGTCACCTCACTCTCATCCTGCAAGGAGATGAGTGTGTGTGTGTGTGTGTGTGTGTGTGTGTGTGTGTTTGGCCTTCACGCCTGAACATGCGTCTGTCGAGAGAAGCACTAGAGCCTTGGCCGTGCTGACACAGCATCACTCATCATGGTGTCAGTTTCTTGGAAGTGTGTGTCTGTCTGTGTGTGTGTGTATGTCTGTCTGTCTGTCTGTGTGTGTGTGTGTGTGTATGTCTGTGTGTGTGTGTGTGTCTGTCTGTCTGTGCGTGTGTGTGTGTGTCTGTCTGTGTGTGTGTGTATGTGTGTGTGTCTGTCTGTCTGTCTGTCTCCGTGTGTGTGTGTCTGTCTGTCTGTGTGTGTGTGTGTGTGTGTCTGTCTGTCTGTCTCTGTGTCTGTCTGTCTGTCTCTGTGTGTGTGTGTGTGTGTGTCTGTCTGTCTGTCTGTCTGTCTGTGTTGGTGTGTTTGTCTGTCTGTCTGTCTGCGTGTGTGTATCTGTGTGTGTGTGTGTGCTGGTTACACAGCATTTTAATATAGGCTGTGATGAGATGTATGCTGTGTGTGAATGTAGTGAAAGTAAGCTTTATGTTTTTAGTTAATAAATGACAGTTGACTTTTAATACAGGACAGGTGTGTGCGTGTGTGTGAGTGTTTCATGCATAATTCTCAAACCATCCATCCGACTGACTGCCGCTCTGTCCACTGCAGTTACTCCCCTTGTTTCTTATACACTGTGGTGCAGTGAGACGATGCTCATCCATCCACTAGCCCATAATGTGTAAAAAATACTTAATGTTTAAAGGAATGACCAACTCTATAACATGAACACACTCTCTGTTGTCTATGAGGCATTACATTTATGCATTTTACCTTCATATATATGCTTTTAGCAGACCAGAGCAACTTACATATGTCAACTATCAATTGTACTAGGGCCACTTAGGGTTAAGTGTCTTGCTCAAGGGCATAACAGTGGCAGCCAGGATCCGAACCCATAATTTCCTTAACCGGTATGCCGCCACAGGTATGCCACCACAGGTATGCCACCACAGGTAGGCTATACAGTGCGTCTTGAAATGCCACAACACATTTGTTACCTTCAATCCAAACCTCACACTCTCAAGCTTGTTTAGCCTAGCTTCAGAGCCTACTTTCACCTCTAGCCGCATGAGTCTGAATCTTCATTGTACTTTCAATAAGGAACTACCTGGGCTGCAGTTTCCTGGTAAACATTGTTAGTTACCTACCCTAGTGTTTCTTGAACATAAAAGTCTTGCCATTTGAGAGAACAGAAAGAGGAAGAGAGTGAGGGTATTTGGCCAGACTCATTGGCAGATTCCCTAAGCTTTTTTTTGCAGTACCAGCATTGCTACAGCGTCACAATCAATCCTGGGAATTCGCCTGATGCGTACTCGTTAATCACCTGCTAATTTTAGAGCCAGCCAGTCTCTCTCTCGCTCTCGTTCTCACTCTCTCTCTCTCTCGCTTTCTCTCTCTCTCTTTTTCTCTGTTTCTGTTTCTCTCATCATGTTTTTCACACACACGCACACACAAACACTTACTCTACTTGTTATTTAGGCCTCAGTGTCTCATCTTTCCGTCTTTACTCGTCTCTTTATCACATTCTGTTTCTTTCTTCTCTCTCTCTTTTCTTACCCTTCTTTCTGTACAATATTGCACTCGTCCTTTTTTGTGTGATCTGTATGCACATGTGCATATGTCTCTGGTCCTTCTTTGCTTCCACAGATTTTATTCATACTTTGCCCCCTCTTTCTCTTATCTAACTCTCTCTCTCTGTCTTCCTTTTTTGATCATCCCTCTATCAGTCTATCGCTCCTCCCTTCATCATTCTTACTCTCACCATCTCTCTTTCACCTCTTAGTCATTCTGGGTCGCGTTCGCTGGCATGTGTGTGGCGAGTGTCTTTGTCTGTCTGTCTGTGTGTGTGTGTGTGTGTGTGTGTGTGTGTTTTATGTCGGTGTGTGTGTGTGTTTTTGTGTCAGTGTGCGAGTGTGTATGTGTGTGTATGCTAACCCATCCTAACCCACTAACTTTCCCCCAGGTGGATGGTGCATTCTACCATGCCTGGCACAGAGCAACGTGGCATCCTGCTAATGCTAATGCTATTCTATCACAGCAGTGATGGCCCTCAGAGGGCAGGGGGGGGGCACACTGCCTTGCACTGCCAACACTGGGCACACAGCTCAGCTTTGCCCCACTAGTCTAGGATGTGTTTCTTAAAACTATGGTTGCTAGCTAGTTTGTTAGTCGCTAGATAGTTACTCACTTAGTTGGCAGCCAGTGTGTAATTCTCATCGCAACCAACAAAGTTGTTAACTTAGTTAGTCCTCTATCATGTGTGTGATAGTTGTTAACTTAGTTAGTCCTCTATCATGTGTGTGATAGTTGTTAACTTAGTTAGTCCTCTATCATGTGTGTGATAGTTGTTAACTTAGTTAGTCCTCTATCATGCGTGTGATAGTTGTTAACTTAGTTAGTCCTCTATCATGCGTGTGATAGTTGTTAACTTAGTTAGCAGGTGTGCTTTTGGGAAACAGACCCCTAGCTGACTCATACGGACACAGGGCTAGTGGCCATGGGACGCCATTTCTGGTGTCTCTGCAGTGTCTCAGGCCTTTCTCCGTCTGTTGGACCTCCACCCAGCCATCCTCCTGGCAAACAATATTTTGTTTCTTCTTCATTGTTTATTTGTTTTTTCTTTGTCTGTCTGCATTGGTTCATTCAGTCTTATCATTCTGTCATTTGTTTGAGTCATCAGTCTTCTCTTTCCTTCCCTCTCTCCCTCTCTCTTTCCTTCTCTCTTCTCTTCTCCTGTCTGAAGCCCAGTGCATCTGATGTAAGGCCTCAGTCATCACACTTGATCTGTATCATCTCACCTGTCATCCAGCCAGTCGCTCACAAGTCATCAGACAGAGATTGCCCGCCTTTTGGCCCCCAGTGGCCTCTGTAGGCCCCTGTAGGTGGCGTGGGAGACTGGGTAGAGTGCCGTTCTCACCCCCTCTTCTCCCCCTTCAGACCCCCCCTCCCCTCTCCCCCCTCTCCCCATAGGGACCATGCGGATGTCCCTACACTCATCTCCCATCTCTGTGTCTTCTCGGTGCCTTACTGAGGGTTTCATCAACCTAGGAATCTAGGGGCCCCTCTTGAGGCTGCGCAGTAAGACCCTGTCTAGGGTGAGGCTGAAGGTGTATTTGAGAGGAAAGTGTGTGTGTGTGTTAGTGAAAGTGTGTACTTTTATGTCTTTATGTGTGTTTGGCACATGGTCTTCTTGAAGTCCTGTTTGTGTGTGTGCACTGTTGGGATTAAGTGGTGGTTGGGCTGCATTATTGCCATTTCAGTTTGTGTATCCAATGTGTGCGTGTGTATGTGTTTGTGTGTGTGAAATAAGTCTCTACAATTTTTGCATTTTTTAGCATTTTTGGTGTGTGTGTGTGTGAGTGTGTGTGTGTGTGTAAGTAAGTAAGTAAAGGGAAAAGGGAGGGGCTTTGGCGGAGGATCAGTATTGTGTGTGCAGTTTCTCTAAGCCTTACAGCTCTTTCTCCCTACAAATCCATCCATCCTCTAAAGACTGCATTTTTCTCTTTTTCTCTCCCCCAACTTCTTTGACTGTTCCCTGTGTGTCGCAGCGTCCTCCTAATTCCCCCCTGAAGGACGGCTGAAATCCGTAAACCAAAACAGTCAAGTCATTTTTTGGGGGTCTTTGGTGCCCCTCCGGTCTCCTGATGATAGATAGTCTGGTGTAACCTGGTCCTAACCACTGAAATTCAACTTCTTCTGAATTAAGTGAAATACAACAAAACTTTGTAGTTATTTCACCATATAGAGTTTTGCAGAAGACGTGCTGGTTTGCTCACTTTTTAATGTCTTAAACGTTGAAAAGATGATGTTTATTTTTTGTGAGTGGAACAAAGGTTTCTTTTTACCTCATTGCTTTCTACTGTGCAAGTGTTCCTATGAATTTGAAAGAAAGGCTATGTTGTTAATATATTAACTTATTCCTATTTATACCTTTATACCTCTGCTGACAAAGGGATTAGCATAGACAAGTTTATCTAACCTTGAAATTTGACTGCTGTTTATGGAATGCTATTCAGTGGATAGAGATGCACCCCCAGTTCCCAATCCGGTTTTAGACTACTGTAGTGGTATATTTTGGCCAGCAGGGGTCCCCATGACTCCACTGTAGACAAACAGACAAGGCTCTGCTGCCAAGCCCCAGTTTCAGAGAGGGCTTAAAGCTTAAAGCTCTGTCACTCTCTCTCCTTCGACCCTCTCTCCACATGTAACCTTCAGCTCTCAAGCCTTTTAGAGCCATAACACTATTTTAATTGCATTCCTACGTGTGTGTATTTGTGTGGGAAATGCAGACAGACACAGAGGCACGTTGGGGTAGGGAGACAGACAGGCACACACACACAAACACAAACAAACAAACAAAGCACACAGTCAGACACAAATGGATTTAAGCAGACACACACAAATGTATACATGCCCACATGAATGAAGGTGTGTGTGTGTGTCTGTGTGTGTTGGGGGTGAGTTATCAGTACCTGAAACAATTATAAAAAAGAAAAAGTTGGTCAGCCTAACAATCTTATAAATCCCCTTTTTACTTAAAGATATCCTCATTATCACCAGATGAACAAAAGCCCTTCAGTGCTAAGGGTGTATTCAAAGCCTCAAAGATTCAAAGATCTTATTCTGATAGCAAGCAGTGAAAGTTGCGTAGCTTATGCTTTTAAGTCTTTCACACCTTCTGTTTTCTAGACATCCCCTTTCCTCTCTCTCTCTCTGCTCTCCTGTCCCTGCACGTTTCCAGCGGAAGAGAAGAGTCCTCGTTAAGTATTCAGTAGAAAGTTCACGGCCCTACCGCCGCTTCGAAAGGGAACGGAGGGGTCTAAATTGGCCCGCTAGCGAATTCCCCCTAGAAAGCGCGCTGCTGTGCGCAAAAGCCCAGTAATTAGGGTTAGCTGTTCCCGGCGTTGTTAACATCGCGGCTTAATTTGAGAAGACGGTCCTCTCCATGACCCTCTCTGTCTCTCCCTTTCTGCCTCACTCTTTTGTGCGCACTCCCTCACTCCCTCGCTCTCTCGACTCTCAGCTTCTCTCCGTCCTTTACCGCTATTCTCTCTGTTTTTTACTTCCTCTCTCTCCCTCTCTTCTAATCCTACATGCTATTTTTAGCCTAAAAGGACCAGAAATAGCAAGTGCACTGTAGAAGTCAAGGTCACCATCTTAATTAACAGGCAGATTGTTTAATACTATCAAGACTTTGAACTCTTTCGCGGTACATGGCAGCTTGCCATTCGGTACTCGGCCGAAACGGGAATGTTCTATTCAGGTCGAGCTCTTTTGCTACAGACTGATGTTCTGCATACGCTGCCCTGATAATGGTGCTATTGATATGAATTATGCACTGTCGGGATGAGGGTGCCTCTGTAAGCACTGGTGTCGCTACAATGCTCATTCCACACTACTGAACACGCAATAATTTGTATAAATGTGGTTGGTCTTTTAATTGAGATGAGGTGGTGTAACACTGCCTTTGATCCATATTTAGATTAGCTGTAGCATGCTAACTGAAGTAGCTTGCGTTACTCGCAGCACTGTCGACTGTTGGTTGCCTGTAGCCTTGGAAACCATTTGTAGATGTTAGAGTGGACCTATGAGTGTGTTTGTGTGTGTGAGTGTGTGTGTAGCCACCAAAAATCTCCGATATCAACTGAGCCTATTCTATTTTGGTGCTCTGTTTTCCGAAATAGCACTTAGATGTTCATTAGGAAGTGTGTGTGTGTGTGTGTGCGCGCGCGCGCGCGTGTGTGTGTGTTTGTGTGTAAGAGAGAGAGACAGAGAGTGTTTGTGTGTGCTTATGGGAGGTTTTACTCTCTTTGTGGTGTGTGTGTGGAGATGTTCTGTATTTGCCTGTTTATCCACCTGATCTGTATAAGTGTATGTACATACATTGTACTGAGCCTCCATACTCGGCTGGTGCTTGTGTTCTGTGCTACCCAGAATCCCATTGGTGCTCCATTGGTTCCATCAATAAGTTGGCAGGTTGTCTTGAGATTTGAGAGGCACACATTAACATTTCAAATCCACAGAGTATGTCAATACATGCTACTATTTCATCTGCTGCTGAATTCATTTAGCATTGGATATGTGTATCTTGCAGTCTTCTAGCTATGTACATGCAACCTTTAGAGTCCTGATATGTTTGTGGATGGAGGTATATGGGTGTGTATTTGGGTTAAAGCTTGCCCAAACTGCGGGGTCTTGGAGGGGGAGCATTTCCACATTCAAATGTCTCTGGCCCTGGTTTGTGTGTGTGTGTGTGCGTGTGTGCTGGGTCTTTGAGAGAAAGCCTTTCCACATTCAAATGTCTCTGATTGGTCCACTCTCATTCAGATAAACACTGAGCTTCACATTAGTTTTACTTCAGTTTTCTCTCTTGGATCACTTCTGGGAGTAATCTTGTGCCGTGTCATGTTGACCCTCAAAAGGGGGTTTGTTTGTCTTTGGGATCAGGTCCTCCCAAAACACAGTGCATGTTTAACTCTGACCATGTTTAATGTGCATGTTTAATTCCTCTAAGACTTTAAGGTCTTCTTGATATGAAACTTCAATAATGAATTTTAAAAAAGTATTCTGTGTCTCTCTCTCTCTCTCTCTCTCTCTCTCTCTCTCTCTCTCAGGAGATGTACTCTAAAGGCCTGATCCCACTGTCGTCGATGAAGCAGGTTCGAGCTTTGGGGGATAATCGGCTGGAGGTCGTAACGTCTCTGCGCACCTTTGTCTTCCGAGCCGAGCGAGAGGGTAGGAGATCCTAGAGTTTCTTTATCGTCTTTTTCTCTTCTTCTCTTTCTCTCTTTTGAGTCTGTCTGTCCTCTGCACTCGTTCCCTGCTCACCTCACCCATTCCTCCTGTGGTCTGTACGCTTGTCCTCTCCTAGTACTTCTTTTTCTTTCTTACTTCTTTCTCTCTTTCTCTTTGTTTGTTTTTTTTTTTCTTTTTTACTCTCTCTCTGTGTTTCTTTCTTTCTTTCATTCTTTTTAGACCTCTTTTGTCTTTTTTTCTTTTGCTTATCACTCTTCTCTCTCCATTTCCTTGTATAACTCTCTCTTGCTCTCCTCCGACTGGGTCACTCTCCAATCCTCTTTCTACTTCTGTCTCTCATAGCATCTGTTCTTCCACTCCAAACTTCCCTCTCTCCTCCTCCACCTCTATCATGGCCTAAAAGCCCCACCGACCACCCCTGTGCTCTGGTAGCCGGTGGCATATACACTGTTGTGCCTTGGCGGCCATTTTGTGCTTCCCCAGCCAGTGAGAGTCATCCATTGTGGCTCAGTGGCTCAGTTTCATGTCCAGATCATGTTGTTCACCCTACCATGGTCAGGCCAGCCTCGTTTTCTGTCTCCTTATTTTTGTTGTGCCATGACTAATGAGCCGCGCAGTCTGTGCTATTATTTCTGGTTGTGCAAGAAGCCATGTTGTGTGGTGCTATGCTTATTACTTATTTCTGCTAAGTGTTTGTCGTGCTATGCTGTGTGCATGTGTGTTTGTGTGTGTCTGTTCTGCCTCTTTCGGTAGCTCTTGTGTGTGTACAGCACAGAAGCCTTTTAGGCTGTGGGACAGCGGCTTGTGGCACAGTAGTAGCGTCAGTATACAGCCCTGGACAGCTGTGTGCAGTCTGTCCCTCGGTAATGCTGTCTTTAGCTGGCTGGCATTGTGCCCTCTCCCCCTCTTTATTCACCTCTCTCCCTCTCTCTCTCTCAGGTAGTTATCAAACAGAATGCAGGAAGAGTTGCACGGTGTAAACATCTGCCTCAATTAGATAGGTCTCCTTCTCACCCCTTAACGAGTACTAGAGTGTCGCAGCCTCCCACACACACACACACACACACAGACACACATAAACACACACACACACGCTCTACCTCACCTTCTTTGATGTAGGCCGACGGGTCAAACAGCATATTCCACTGAACCCAGGACAGAGATAAGCATGATGAAAGGGGGTCATGCACAACTAGCCTGTAGATACTGCACACAAGGTACTGCCTTACATTAGTGTACTGACTATTACATTAGCCTTACTTTAGCTGACTGACTATTACATTAGCCTAACATTAACCGACCGACTATTACATTAGCCGACTGACTATTACATTAGCCCTACTTTAGCCAACTGACTATTACATTAGCAGACTGACTATTACATTAGCCTTACATTTGCCTACAGAGTCGCAACCCCCCCCACACACACACACGCCCCACACACACGCATACAGACACCTCACCTCTCCTTCTTTGATGTAGGCCAACGGGTCAAACAGAATATTCCACTGAACCCAGGACAGAGAGATAAGATTCCAGATAAGCATGATGAAAGGGGAACATGCACAACTAGCCAGATACTGTACACAAATTACTTCCTTACAGTAGCCTCACATTAGCCTACTGACTATTACATTAGCTGACTGAGTATTACATTAGCCAACCTGACTATTACATTAGCCGGCCAACTATTACATTAGCCTACCTGACTAGTACATTAGCTGGCCAACTATTACATTAGCCGACTGACTATTACATTAGCTGACTGACTATTACATTAGCCTAACATTAGCCGACTGACTATTGCGTTAGCCGACTGATTATTAAATTAGCCAGCTGATTATAACATTAACCTAACATTAGCCGACTGACTATTACATTAGCTGACTGATTACCACATTAGCCGACTGACTATTACTATTACCTAAGCCTTACATTAGCCTACTGACTGTTGCTGTGACACATAAGCATAAACATAATCATTAATGTAAATGAAGAAAATTTAAATGTTTACATTGTGTTTATGTTTACACATATGTGCACCTATTTTAGGCACAGTGACCTCGTAACACATGTGGAGTGTGCAGTGCAGTGCCTCCTGGGTAATCTAGCTAATGTTTGCTCTTTGGATGCAAACTCACTCATTCATTCATTCCCTCCCTCACTCATTCACTCACTCACTCATTTCCCCGCACCCTCTCTCCCTCGTTTCCTCCTTCACTCACTCACTCACTCACTCACTCACTCATTCCTTTCCTCATTCATTCACTCACTCTCTCCCTCACACACACTAGCCCACTACACTCACTCTCCCTACCTTCCTCTGCCCTCCTTCATTCCAATTCCTCTCCCTGTGCTCCCCTGTGCTCCTGTGGCAGTGCTGGTTGTAGTGCCAGTCTTTCCTCCTGTGTCGTGATGAGTGGCTCCTGCTCACTCTGCTCACAGCCACAAACAGATAAGCACAAGCACTGCTACACTGCGGCCATGAGGTGTGTGTGTGTGTGTGTGTGCGTGCGTGCGTGCGTGCGTGCGTGCGTGTGCGTGTGTGTGTGTGTGCGTGTGTGTGTGTGTGCATGCGTACGTGTGCGTACGTGTGTGTGTATACTCTATTTTGGCAAACTCTCTGGGCTCAAGGAGGGTGGAGATAAGAGAGAGGGGAGAATAACAGGTAGCACACACACATACACACACACAAACACACCCATAGAATCAAACAGAAAGACAGACACACACATATACACAGTTTTGTTGCTTGTTTGTGTAAGCTGTGCATACCCATACACACACTCACACACACACACACACACAAACTAGACACACAAGTTTTTTTTTCTCTGTGTTTTTATGGGCTTATGTTTGTGGGTGTTGTCATGGTTTATATAAATAAATATTCAGTTGTTTCATCAGGTTTATAGAAATGGGTGTTTTATTTGAAACAACTTCTTGCTGAGTGCAAGTTGTAACTTGACACCAACATTTTAGGATTTCCATGTTTTTTTCCTGAGGAATATTTTCTCCCTCAGTGGTTGTGTTGCATATCTTTTCCCCTGCTTGTTGTTGTTGTTGTTAAAGCCCACGATGACTGGAGCCCAGATAGTCAGCGTTTGTCCGACGCACATTATCTTCAGCACATCGATCAACCTTCTACAGCTGCTCAAAAAAGCTGCCCATTGACTGTGTGTGTAAAGCCAAGTGGCAGCGAGGTTTTGCAGATATAACGGAGGGAGAGACAGAGAGGGAGGGATAGATAGAGAGAGACAGAGAGAGAGAGGGAGGATGCTGGAAAAGGAGAAAGAGTAAGGAAAAAGACAGAAAGAGAGAGACAGAACAAGAAAGGAAGCTGGAAAAAGAGGGAGGAGAGAGAGGGAGAGGAGGCTGAAATGGGAGGGAGAAGAAAGCGAGATAGACAGAGAGCTGGAAAAGGAGGGAGGAGAAAGAGAGAGATGGACAGACCAAGAGAGAGAGAGATGAGGCTGGACAAGGAGGGAGAAGAGGGAGAGAGAGTAATACATGTATAGAGCGAGAGACAGATAGAGAAAGAGGGGGAGACGGAGGGAGGGAGGGAAAAGAAGAGGAAGAATTTGTCTGGGCAGCTCATGCATTCTTAAACAGCCTCATACCAAAGTGAAAGAGCCATCAATCTCTGGCCAAACATAGGGGACTAACACTATTTGAGAGAGGGGGGGTGTTGTGAATAATTTAGAGGCACAAGAGTTTGTGTTCACACACACACACACAAAGCTGTCTGCTGTACTTTTGACCAGTCTGCAGGTATTAGGCTCCCCCTAGGCATGTCTGTTTATGAAGTGTGTGTGCGTGTGTTTGTGCGCGTGTCTGTGCGTGTGTTTGTGTGTATGTGTGTGTGTGTGTGTGTGTGTGTGTGTGTATGTGTGTGTGCTGTCCTGTCTAGGAGTGTTTGTATTACATACATGAAAGCTTGTCCTTGCTGCTCGACAGACCAAGGAAACTCCATGCGCCAGCATGACCTCATTACCTCACTTTAGTAGCTGCCCGCTAGCACAGCCACTCATGTACCTATGCCCAATTCAGTTAGCTAGTTAACGTTAGCTGTTGGTTCATTATTTGTTCCATTTAGAAAAGAGAAAGCTAGCCCACTAACGTTAGCCTGGCCATGCCTTCCTAGCACTTCCGCTTGATTATCATCTCCCTACAGTACTAGTCTGGATTTGATCCCATTGAGCTTGTTGTCTCTGGTAGAATTTTTACCGCATCCAATCAGTGAACAGAGGGAATATTTGTGAACGCTGGGCTTGGATGTTATCAGTCAAGGCAGGCCATCAGTCAAGGGCTGATCCAGTTCCAGCGCCTCCATCAAGCAATTGTTTCTCACTATCAAATTTCCAGACCCTCTTCACAAAATGAAGTGGAAGTACGAGGGGCTAGTTTTATTACCAGGATACACCAACATTAAAACCACCTACAAAATACAGCTAGCAGATTCTATACATAGAAGTAAAATCTCCAATCTGCCTAGATAGCTAGCTTTGTATTGCTTACAATATCAGTTGACCTTTTCTTCCTTGTTTCAGCTTTTACTCTCTCTCAACTCACGACACTCATGACAACAGTCCGTTGAGACTGGGGCTTTCAACCACACACATGCCAAACACTGAACACATGCAGCCATGCAAATACAGAAGGCTGTAGAGTACACACACGCGCACACACACTCTCTCTCTCACACACACACACACTTCATCATCAATGACATCTTCATGTGAGTCGTAAACCCTAGCGTCACTCTGTAAGTGTCTGCTAGTGTGAGTGCGGTGGCTGGGCTGGGAGAGGACCTAATTGGAGTGTTTGGATGTGACACGACATTTGTCAGCCATGCGGCCTGCGGCCTGCTACTACTGCTACTGCTACTGCTACTGCTACTACTACTACTGCTAATGCCACGATTGCTACTGCTACTGCTGCTAATGCTACCACTGCTACTGCTACTACTACAACTGCTACTACTACTGCTAATGTCACTACTACTATTGCTACTGCTGCTACTTCTACTACTGCTAATGCCATGATTGCTACTGCTACTGCTGCTAATGCTAATGCTACTACTGCTACTGCTACTGCTACTACTACAACTGCTACTACTACTACTGCTAATGTCACTACTACTATTGCTAATGCTACTACTGCTACTTCTACTACTGCTGCTAATGCTACTGCCACTAATGCTACTACTATTACTGCTGCTACCACTACTACTACTGCTACTACAACCGCTATTGCTATTGCTACTACTTCTAATGTTACAACTACTTCTGCTGCTAATGCTACTACTGCTACTACTAGGCCTACTGCTGTTAATGCAATTACTCCTGCTGTGTGTCACAAGGGCTCTTCACATGGATCCATGAGGAGCCATCAACTCCAAACCTGATTTCATGGTGGTTGAGTGAATGAATTAATTAATAAATTGGGAAAAATTGGGTTGGATAGATAAACAACAAGTTTGTAATGGGGCTATGAAAATTAGCTTTTAGCTTGCTAGCCAATACACAGTGTGCGTGTAGCTTGTTGAGTGAGTGAGTGAGTGAGGACTTAGTGTGTGAATGAGTGACTGAGTGGGTGGCTAAATGGAAGAATGAGTCGGTGAGGACTGAGTGTGTGAGGGGTTGGTAGTGGTTTAGAGAGTGGCTGATTGTCCAAATGAGTTGGTGAATGAGTGGAAACGAGAGAGAAAGTGAAGGAGAAAGAGTGAGCTGGACTGCTCACCTTAAATAAACTCCTCAGCAGACTCCGAGACTCAAATGGGCTGGTGAGAAATTGAGCCCAGTAATGGGAGAGAACAGGAGGTAGTGAGTTGAGTTGTAAATTGCCTGTTGTAAGTAAGCCCCTTGGGTGTGTGTGTGTGTGTGTGTGTGTGTGTGTGTGACCTTACTGAGTGTAGAATAGACTGAATTTTAAAGAAGCAAGACTTAAGGATGTGAAGTACCCCCCCGCCCCCAACACACATGCGCACACACACACACACATACAGTTGTTGACTGAGGGGGAATGCCTACCACAGTGCTTCATTTCAGATGATTCCAGACATACTTTTGCATGTTACCTTAAGGTGGGGCCATAGAAGATACAAAGAAGGAGTGACAGATAGAGATTTTGTGTGTGTGTGTGAGAGAGAGAGAAAAAAATGGAAAGTGTTATGCAAAAGACAAGAGCGACCAGGCAGAGGCATACATCAGACAGGTAATGGGAGTAAGTGGCGTGTGTGTGTGTGTGTGTCTGTGTGTCACTGATGCAAAAGTCTTTGAATAATCCAGAGAAAACTCCATTATTCATGCGTCTCTTTATGTATTGATGAGAGCAGACCGGTCCTGCTCGTGCATTGCGGGCCCAAGGATTTACGGTATGTGTGTGTGTGTGTGTGTGTGGTTTGAGCGTGCATGATGTGTGTGTGTGTGTGTGATTTACTCTTCATAATAAGCCCTAAGCAACATCACCAATGGGTCCTTAGTGTGTGTGTGTGTGTGTGTGTGTGTGTGTGTGTGATGGCTGTGGCGGGGGGCATGAAGAGAGAATTTACAGTCTCTCAGCCTTGAGAGCGCAGCTGTGCTGTGTGTGTGTGTTGCTATGATTTGTGCCAGAGGGCTACAGATGTTTTTGAAATAGATATGCATGTGCAGACGCATGTGGATTGTAAATATGCTTTGTGTGAGTGTGTGTTTGTGTGTGTGTGTGTGAGCGTGTATGTAGAGTATGTATTTCCTTCTCTGCTTGTGACCTTTGTGCTGTATGGTATGACTGGGTTTCACTCACAAACAGACACAGACACACAAGCAGACACACACACACACACACACACACACACACACACACATTCTTACACACCTAATCAAAGACAACAGTCTCTTGCACACCCTCCCCCCCCACACACACACCTACAGACAGTGTACAGAAACTTTCCTTTTCAAACTTTCAGCCCTAATCCCCCTCTCCAACTCTCTCTCCCAAAAACTGAATTAATGAGAAGAACACTCTCTCCACCTCTCCTCTCCATCTCTCTGTCTTTCCCTCTCTAAGCCTCCCCCTCTCTTCACCTCTCTCTCTCCACCTGTTTCTCCACCTCTCTCCCTCTCCTCATCTCAGTCTCTTTATCTCTCCTTCTCTCCATTTCTCCACCTCTCCATCTCTCCATCCTCTCTCTTTCTCTGCCTCTTTCTATCTCTCCGCCTCTCTATCTCTCTGTCTCTCCATTTCTCCCTCTCTCTCCCTATCACTCCCTCTTTCTCCCCCTCCTTTGTTATCCTGCTGTTTCTCTTCTTCCTTTGTTATCCTCCCCTACCACCACCACCTCCTCCTCCTCCTCCTCCCATTTGTCTGCCTTAGAATGGTTGCCAGGTGCTGTAAAATTCCTCCTCACCACCACACCACCACGCATCCTCCCTCACCCTGCTGCAGTCTCTCTCTCTTTCTTTCTTTCTTTCTTTCTTTCTCTTTCTCTCTCTCTTTCTTTCTCTCTCTCGATGTATTTCTTTCTCTTTCTCCCTCTCTCTCTTTCTTTCTCTCTCTTGCTGTCTTTCTTTCTCTCTCTCTCTCTCTGTAGGGTTGCCAGCTGCGGTGGCAGACTCACACGGGGGCTGCTGTGCTGAGCAGCTGGTAAATGTTCGCTGGCTGCCACCACAGTTGCCACCGCCGCCGCCACTAGCAACTCTACCCACAATCCTCAGTGTCGGGCACTCGTTTCGAACAGAGGGCCCCTGGAGAGGCCTCCTGCGCAGGCCAGATTTCCCTGCATCCCCTCTCTTCTCAGCTTCCCTTGTATTCCACTCTGGCTTTAGCGAGGGAGAGAGAGAGAGAGAGAGAGAGAGAAATGGAGAGAGAGGAGAGGAGGGAAACTGGCTTGTAAAGTGTGTTTTTTTTTGTGATTTGTTTTGTGAGTTTGGGGGAAGCAAGAGATATTGTGTGTGTGTGTGTGTGTTGGGCTGGGAAGTAGTTGTAGACTGGGCCATGCAGTGCTTTTGTTTCTCAGCTCTTGTCTCTTGTTGCACATATGCATAAATACATGCAGAGTATGCAGACACACACACACACACATTCACACACACACACAAAGGCAGAGAAAAAATGTGTTGTTGTATTGCATGTGTTTATGTCCACTTGGGGTTGAAGGTTTAGTTTAGTTTTTTTTATTGTAAGAACTTAACACAAAATCAAATAGATCTCACTTTACTCTCTACTCTCTCCCCCCCATATCCCTGTGTGTGTGTTTCTGTAAGTTATTATATTCGCCAACAATACTCAACCTTCCTCTGTGTGTTTGTGTGTGTGTTTCTCAGGAGACAGGCAAGAGTGGCTGGTCGTGCTGCAGGAGGCTCTGGGATCTCGCCCCTCTGTTCCTCAGCGCCCCCTGCAGGGAGCAGCGGGTCGTAGCGGCCCCCTGGAGCTCAGAGGATACAAGGGCCGTGTCTATGTCTGTCTGCTGGGGACCCGGGTACGCCTCTGCAAAAGCGAGCAGGTAACTCAGACTCTGTCTGTCTGTCTATCTGTCTGTTTGTTCATTTATTGTATTTTTATTATTATTATTAGTTTATTCTTTTGTTTGTGTTCATGCGTTTCTGGCTATTCCTACCCTGAGGCTCCTTATGTGTCGGTTAGTCAATGTGTGATGTATTGTTTATTGTCTTGTATGTTGTTTTCTGTAGAATGGGTACAGATAGCAGCCAAAACTGCACATATGGGCGTGTGTGTGTGTGTGTGTGTATGCACACCTTTGTGCACAAATCTCTTTTTACATCTCTGTGCATATGTGTAAGTTTGTTTGTGTGTGTGTGTGTGTGTGTGTGTGTGTGTGTGTGGCTCATGCATGTCCTATGGTTCGAAGCTGGGTTGGCAGAGCACGTTTGCATTAATAAGAATGTGTGTGGGTGTATGCGGGATGTCTGCATTCTCACATACGTCAGCAAGCATGCTGTTTGATGTGATCTCTGTGGAGTGCAGTGTGTGTGTGTGTGTGGGGGGGGATGGGGGGTGTCAGATGGCCAGCTCTACCCATGCTTGACCTGAAACTCTACTGTGATATCAGGAGGAACTCTCAAACACACTCACACACAGTGTTAAGATACACATAAAACACAGACAACACAGAATATACACACAATACACAATTCATCCAATATGCATGCTCTACCCATGTTTGACCTGAAACTCTACTGTGATATCAGGAGGAACTCTCAAACACACACACACACAGTGTTAAGATACACATAAAACACAGACAACACAGAATATACACACACAATACACAATTCATCCAATATGCAAGAACATGGTCTTATATTGGTACACAAACTTGCAGATACATTTACACACACACATAGCGGCAGTCACACTTTTTTATAGACAAACACATAACACACATACACACATGCAAAAACTGCAAGTACACAGAAATACACTTTTCTTTTTGGTCCAGTCTCTCTCAGGGCACTCACACACACACACTCACACCACACGCACACACACACACACCCCTTGCATCTGTCCCTGTTTGTCTTTCATCATTTTCTTCATTAGTGTGAGCAAACTTCTCTCTCTCTCTCGCACGCGTTCTTGTAGTTATGCCTGGGAAAATGTCGTCGCGTCAGCGCTTTCTGCCTCCCGGCCAGCGAGCAGAGAGGACGCTAACTGTGTGTGTGTGTGTGTGTGTGTATTGGGGGGGACAAGGTAAAGTGAAGTTAGGGAGATGGAATTTGTGTGTGAAAGTTGAGAGAAAGACAGGAATAAAGAAAGGAGGGGAGGGGGGGACAGAGAGAAACAAGGGAAAGAAAATTGGGGAGAGTTTGTTTGTGAAAGATGAGAGAAAGACAAGAAGAAAGTATGAGTGGGTGGTGGGAGAGAGAGAGAAAGAGAGAGAGTAGAGACAGGGAGAGAGAGAGAGAGACACAAGGAGAGAGAAAGAGAGAAAAAGAGAGAGAGAGAGACAGGGAGAGAGAGTAGAGACAGGGGGAGAGAGAGAGAGAAAGAGAGAGAGAGACAGGGAGAGAGAGAGAGAGAAAGAGAGAGTAGAGACAGGGAAGGGAGGAGAAAAGATAATTAATTGTATTGTCTTTGCCCCTAAACCCCAAATCCCTGCCTAATCGAATGCAGTGCTGAGCCGCACACTGGAGAGCAAGTGGGGGGAAATGGAGTAAGACTAAATCAGAGAGGGGGAGAGAAAGAAAGAGGCAGGAAGAAAGAGAGAGAGAGAGAGAGAGAGAAAGAAAGAGGCAGGAAGAAAGAGAGAGAGGGAGAAAGGACAAGAAGAAAGAGAGAGAGAGAGAGAGAGAGAGAGAGAGAGAAAGTAAAAGAAAGAGATGGAGTAGAATGAGTGTGATTGAGGGACAGAGAAGGAGGGAAAGACAGAGGTGGGTGGAAGTGAGGGCAAAAGAGTGTGAGAGAGCTTGAAAGAAAGAAAGAATGAATGAAATAAAGAAAGAAGGAGAGGGAGAGAGAGAGGGAGCAAGAGCACATGGAGTGTGCAGGAGAGCTCATGCTCAGTGGAGTGAAGTATTTAATTTAACAAGATGAACGATCTTGTCGAGAGACGTCACCCCCACCTCACACACACACCCTTTTTCTTTTTCGGGACGAGGGGTGTCGGTGGGAAGGGCGTGCAGGCTCCTTGGGGACGATAAAGTGGTGGCGCTGAACTCAATTCCGAGGTCATTCTGCCACGGTTTCCCAAGGTAAAGAGGGGTGCCAGGAAGAAACAACAAAGCAGAAAGAAACCCAAACACATCGGACTCCCCGACGCCAGGCTGCTGCTTAGCGGCACATCGATTCCAAGGCGCCTGCCTCTGTCAGCGGCCAGGAGTATTACATTTATTTAGCCTGCCTGGCCCACACACACACACACATACACACATACAAGCCCACACACCCACACAAACACACACACACACACACATACAGACACACACACACACACTCACATAGAGACACAAACACACACACACACACACACATAGAGACACAAATACACATACAAGCACACACACACGCACACATACAGACACACACATGCACATAGGAACACACACACACACACACACACACACACACACACACACACACACACACACACACAAAGACACAAATACTCACACACACACACACACACACACTCCTGATTCTGAGGCTGGGGCTGAGAGGGGCCCCTGTAGCCCTTAAGATACCGGCAATGGCAAGCCAAGGGGGACAAAGGAGCTGTCCATGGTGCCAGTCTCAGTGGGTCAGTATTGTCCAATTAGGACCGCACCCAAAGGGCTGTGAGGGAGTTTGGGGGGGGGGACTCTCCATGGTGCTGAAGGAAGTTTGCTCTGCTCTGAGGGGAACTGAGGGCATGTTTGCCAAGAGCATAGCTGCTAACCAAGTAAGCAACTTTATTGGTTGTAATGTAATTGCCCATCGCCAGCCCACTTTGTTGCTAACTAAAGGCCTTTGTGAAAAAGCATGTTTTGAGTTGCTAGGTTATCTTTCTTTCTTTTAACAATTTTTTATTGATTTTCTTCAGAAGAAAATACAATTACAAGTATGCAATGCGTATAATGATTGTAACATCCGACCCTTGAAAGAAAAAACCCGCCCACTTACCCACACTTAGCCTAAATAAATAAATAAATAAATGGGGGGAGTCATCGATTCTACCTGTAATGGGTCTTGAATGCTCTCATAGTATGTGAAGAAAGGATTCCAAATTCTCTCAAACTTCTGTATGAAGCCTTTCAAAATGTATCGAATTTTCTCCAGTTCCAGAAATGACATGGTATCTCTAAATCATCTATTAAATGAGGGTGGTGTTTGGTCCTTCCATAACAACAGTATCTGATGCCTACCAAGTAGAGAAGTAAAGGCAATAACAACATGGAATTTGTTGCTAGGTTATCCTAGCCAGGTTTGTCACCTAACCACCTACTTGGAATACCTCCTAGGTCTTGGAACTGATGCAGAGGTGGATTGGCAGTGAGTAAAACCGCATGAGAATTGGGGGGGGGGTGTATGTGTGAGTGTGAGTGTTAAGACCTTGGCTGCTGAGTTGTGGTATTGTAGCTTGTCGAGGACCTTGCTGACTAAAGCAGACAGGAGTCCCAGGCTAGATAAGTGGTGAAAAAAGAGAGAGAGCAGTGGAGGTAGAAATGATTCAGAACTGATTGAGTTTTAAGAGCAAGCCAGACTAATGCAGATGCAGATGGCAGTGTGACTCATGCCCAGATATCCCTGGGAGTCTGAGCAGGTTGACGTTTGTGTGTGTGTGTGTGTGTGTGTGTGTGTGTGTGTGTGTGTGTGTGTGTGTGTGTTTAAAACCAGAAACAGAAATTGCTCATCTTTCATAGCTGACCGAAATGCATCATGGATGATAAGAAGAATTTATGAAGTGTGCATTCATCCATCAACGGGAAGCTTTCAGTCAAGCCACCTATCTCCATTCTTCACCATCAGGTGTCCAGATCCTTGGTTGTTTGTCAGTTGTGGCAGATGACACAAAGCACAGAAGCTAGCCATCACCCTCTCACTGTCATGCTGTGTCCTCTCAGTGGAAATGGGCAGGAGTTGAAAGAAAGCTGGCGCTGGAGATGAAACACTCCTTTGACAAGATGCCGGGGTCGGAAGAGGACCGTGGGATTGGGCCTCTTCTGGGGTGCATTTGTTATCTGTGCTGTCTTTGCTAAAGCAAAGTGGTTTGGAATGGTGCGTGCATTGTGTGTGTTGAGCAGAGAGTTGTGTGTGTGTGTTTGTGTGTGTGTGTGTGCTTGTATGTGTTGAGCAGAGAATTGTGTGTGTTTGTGTGTGCTTGTGTGTGTTGAGCAGAGAGTTGTGTGTTTGTGTGTGTGTGTGTGTGCGTGCTTGTATGTGTTGAGCAGAGAGTTGTGTGTGTGTTTGTGTGTGTGCGTGCTTGTATGTGTTGAGCAGAGAGTTGTGTGTATGTGTTTGTATTTTTGTGTGTGCGTGCTTGTATGTGTTAAACAGAGAGTTAGGTGTGTGTCTGTGTGTGTGTGTGTGTGTGTGTGTGTGTGTGTGCATGGTTATGCTTGTGTGTGTTAAGCAAAGAATTAGGTGTGTGTGTTGAGCAGACAGTGGAGTGTGCTTGTGTGTGTATGTGCATGCTTATGCTTGTGTGTGTTAAGCAGAGAGTTAGGGGTGTGTGTGTGTGTGTGTGTGTGTGTGTGTGTGTGTGCGTGCGTTGAGCAGACAGTGTGTGTGCGTGTGTGTGTGTTTAGCCGAGAGTGGCGCTTGTCTGGAGGGAAAAAAGCTTAATTCATCTTTAGCTTCATTAGCTCTTTGCACCATTTCACCCCTGCAGTCACCACGGTAACAATAGATTGTATCCCAGGGTGCTGAGGCTCTTGTCTCCCAAACGTTGCAAGTGACACGGCGAATTAATGACACCTCTTTCTCTCCTTCTCTGTCTATCTCTCTCTCTACCTCTCTCCATCTCTTGCTCTCTTTCTCCCTCTTTCTTTCTCTGTCTGTCTCTGTCTCTCTTTCTCACTCTCCCTTTCCCTTTCTCTCTCTCTCTCTCTCTCACTCACTCTGTCTCTCACCTTCTCTCTTTCTCTTGCTTTCTCTCTCTCTCTACCTCTCTCCATCTCTTTCTCTCTTTCTCCCACTTTCTTTCTCTGTCTCTCTCTTTCTCACTCTCCTTTTTCCTTTCCCTCTCTCTCTCTCTGTTCCACCCGCTCTCTTTCTCCCGCTTTCTCTCTCTCCTTCTCTAATGGTCTTGCTTTTCATCCCCTGCTCAGTCTCTCTATCTTTTAGGTGTATGGCTGCTTCTTTTCATCATGCTTGTGGCTGAAACGGTGGCTTTTATGTAGTGAAGAATAGATGATCCAGTGGTTTTAGTGTCTGTGTGTGTGTGTCTGTGTGTATGTGAGTGTGTGTGTCTGAGAGAGAGAAAGCTTAAAGACTGACTGGATGTGGTTTTTAATCAATGCTTTAGTAGTGCTAAAGATGAGTTATTGGTAGTCCCTTCTAACTCTACTCCAGATCTGAGCTGCAAAACTTCACACCCTCTGGCACCCAGAAATGTGTGAACTCATTTTGGGTAGAGACCTAGTCGGGTATGTTTTTAAACACCTTCCACTTCGTCTCAGCAGATGGGGTTAACACTTTGAACACATCTAAAATTAATTAGCCAACTAAATTTCAATTTGGGCAAGCAGAAATATTACAGGCAGTGGTTTGGTGTGGGATTAACAGCCCCAATTAGGACAAATCCTTTTATATCTTTTTAATATCTTTGCTTCACCAACAATATGACTCTGTCCTTCTTTTTCACTGATTGCTTTCACATATTCAGATATGTTTGGGTACGTGTTGTACATCGGTGGAGATCTCTCTCTCTCTCTCTCTCTCTCTCTCTCTCTCTCTGTGTGTACATATAGGCTTTGCCTTGATGGGGAACCACTTGATGGCAGCAGGGACTGCGGGATGGCAGGGAGCTGTAAGTGCACAGGGTGCTTAGAGTGAGTGGTAGAGCTCCACTCTAACAGGGGACGTGCCAGGGAACAGGCTGTACCTGACTCTGGAGCCTGACATAAAGCAAGGCTGTGTAACACAGTTTTTGTAGTCATCTTTACATGACCTGAGATGCCGTACAGTCATATGATTGAGGGTGGGTAAATACGAGTGTTACTCTCACGTGCCATCCAGGAAATGCACAATGCAGTTTTCGCAGGAGGGCAGGAAATCACCACAGTCTAAAAGAAAGCCTTTGCAGCATGGCTTGATGGGTTGTTGCTATCAGTCACTGATTAGCATGCTAGAGCCAACAAGACTTTGGGAAGTGTTTGGAATGTTTTGTAGCAGTGCCAACAAGTCTCTGCGAAGCATTCAGAATGTTTTGTAGCAGTTTTGTCTGCAAAGCATTCAGAATGTTTTGTAGCAGTTTTGTCTGCGAAGCATTCAGAATGTTTTGTAGCAGTTTTGTCTGCGAAGCATTCAGAATGTTTTGTAGCAGTTTTGTCTGTGAAGCATTCGGAATGTTTTGTAGCGGTTTTGTCTGTGAAGCATTCAGAATGTTTTGTAGCAGTTTTGTCTGCAAAGCATTCAGAATGTTTTGTAGCAGTTTTGTCTGCGAAGCATTCGGAATGTTTTGTAGCAGTTTTGTCTGCGAAGCATTCAGAATGTTTTGTAGCGGTTTTGTCTGCGAAGCATTCAGAATGTTTTGTAGCAGTTTTGTCTCGAAGCATTCTGAATGTTTTGTAGCGGTTTTGTCTGCAAAGCATTCAGAATGTTTTGTAGCAGTTTTGTCTGTGAAGCATTCTGAATGTTTTGTAGCGGTTTTGTCTGTGAAGCATTCAGACTGTTTTGTAGCAGTTTTGTCTGCAAAGCATTCAGAATGTTTTGTAGCAGTTTTGTCTGCGAAGCATTCAGAATGTTTTGTAGCAGTTTTGTCTGCAAAGCATTCAGAATGTTTTGTAGCGGTTTTGTCTGCGAAGCATTCAGAATGTTTTGTAGCAGTTTTGTCTGTGAAGCATTCGGACTGGTTTGTAGCGGTTTTGTCTGCAAAGCATTCAGAATGTTTTGTAGCAGTTTTGTCTGCGAAGCATTCAGAATGTTTTGTAGCAGTTTTGTCTGCAAAGCATTCAGAATGTTTTGTAGCGGTTTTGTCTGCGAAGCATTCAGAATGTTTTGTGTGTCAGTCTGGTAGTTTTACACCAAATCTCCTTAGTGTTGTTTTAATAGTGATAGTTTGGAGTAATTCCCATCATAGCCCTGCTGTACAAGCTTTCTGAGTGATGTCAGTAGGAAGAAGAACAAGAGAATTTTATTAAACATCATAGACTGAATAGCGCACACAGTGATTATGCTAACTGAATGGTCTCATAAGCTCACCTTTTATTACCCCCAGTACCACTCAGTTAGTGTTTGGTGTTTGGTCGCTATTTGGTGTTCCTAATTCTCTTGTTGTCCTTCCTATACCGACAGTACTCGGCAATCTCATTTTGGCAAGCCTACTTTGTACCAAATGGTCTCATTCTTATTCCTACAGTTAGCAGTCAGTAACCTTGAACAAAAGTACAGGTTGATTGACTGATCCAGACTATTGCTTTAAGCTTGCGATGCTTTTGTGGAACTCTGCCCTGTTAACACGCTTGTAGTAGTAGTAGTGGGTTGGCTCTGGTGGTTGCAAGGCTTTGCCTGCCTTTCAGGTGTGCCTTTCTAGCCTCGCTGCCTCCATAGCTCACTAATTCACCAGGCCAGGCTTGCAGTGCGCTGATTGAACATCCTCCT
>JAIFZK010000222.1:9430000-9477500 GCA_027481765.1 Tenualosa thibaudeaui | reverse complement strand
GCCTGTAAAGTTGTGGGTCTGAATCCCAGCTGCCACTGTTGTGCCCCTGAGCAAGGCACTTAACCCTAAGTTGCTCTAGGAGAGACTGGCCCTGAACATTGATAGTTGACAAAATGTAAGTCGCTTTGAATAAAAGTGTCTGCTAAATGCATAAATGCAAATGTAACTGGAACAACAAATAAATATCACTCTAATGGACTTGTTCATTCACGATGGTTGAAAGTTTTCGGTAATTTGCTTTTGTGTTGGTAAACAATTGTAATGAGTCTAGTAGAACAAGCTGCAGCTCCTGCTGTGAATGGCCCTTTAGTAGCTCTTGGTGTGAATACCCAGTAAGGCCAGCAGGGTTTTCCTCTACATTGTAAGCCCTGGGTGTCTAGAAAACTTTCACCCTTCCAATTGCAGACATGAAACTATTACGAAGTTAGAGAACCTAGAACTAGGAACTAAAGACCTGGGTGGTCTGTGTGGATGTCAGGGGGGAACAGGAAGCTCTGGACGGGAGTGTTTTTGGCATGTTCGTGTTAGACATCGACACACAGCATCTCTGATGGTGTGAAGAAGAAGTGGTGAGGATGTGTGAGCCTGGCAATAAATTTAGCTACATGAGACCTGAGGTGTCAGCGTGTGCGTGTCTCTTAGGTGTGTGTAAGGTTGTGTGTGTGTGTGTGTGTGTGTGCATGTGTGTGAGAGAGAGAGTAAATATGTGATTGCGTGTATGTGAGTGTGTATGTATGAGAGAGTGAATATGTGTGTAAGTGTGTAAGGCATGTCACACCTCGACCACACCCCTCTGCTAAGGCCTGAAATAAAAATGTCACTCATAAAAATTAAGTAAAAAAATAAGTTGTGTTGAAAGAGAGTGTGCATTGCAGCCTCTCTACATACATTTCATTGAAAGAGAGTTTTTGAGGTCACCCACCCCGTAAATATTTAATCCATTTCCTCTCTCTGAAATAGTTTGCCAGGTTGTATGTTTGTGTGTGTGTATGCATGTTTGTGTGTGTCTGTGTGTGTGTATGTTTGCATGTTTGTGTGTGTCTGTGTGTGTGTATGTCTCTCTGCGTGAGTGTGTGTGTGTGTGTGTGTGCGTGATTATCACTTCGTCTCATTTACTTCTTATTGACATGTCTCCCGTTGAGCTCTTCCCCAGTGACGGTGGTACATAATGACCACTGCACAACAGAAATCGCCTGCCATCGATCTGCATGTTTACCACCTCTAAGACACACACCTACACACACACATACACACACACACACATATGCGTTCATACACTCCTGGGGATGTTCTTTTGTTTCTACATAGTTCTATCCTCACCCCCTGTACTGTAGGTCCTGTTGTGCTGTTTGTTATCATCATCTTCCCTCCATTCCTTGCTATGGTATGTGACTTCCACACCTCTCACTAGTGTGCATGTGTGATAGTACAGTATGTGTGTATATACGAATGTATGTGTGTGTGTATGTGTTGCGAGGTGTTTTTTTTTCGGTATCGTTGAGTCAACGCCCGCGGCATTGATCTGTTTGCCTCATCCGTTAGAGGCCAGTCAGTGCGGTTCCGTGCCTTGTCAAAGAACGTGAGAAATCGGTGAGCCTAATGGGGGATTTTTTTTTCTGCAAGAGAGACAGCGAGAGAGGAAGAGAGATGCACACCGACAGACACCCCGTCCCCCCCGTCCCCCGTCCCCCGTCCCCCTACAAATCAATCGTCTCCTTACGAAACTGCTCTGTTTTTTTGTTGTTGTTCTTGTGGTTGTATTATTATTATTTTTCTTTCTTTGGAGGGGGGATTTAATAAGCTCACACTCATTCTCAGAGCTGAGAGGGCGTCCAGATCCTCATGAGGGCTTTGTTTAGTGTCACACCTCATCTTGCTGCCCTATTGCTCTTGTAGGTTGGTACAAATTTGATATGAAAGGCTTGAAATCTCTGTGGGCCATAATAGTATCGTCTTAATAAGACACAGAGATGATGACATCACCCGCCCGTGTGGAACAGCTCATTTAAACACCAGCTTCACTTTGCACAAGAAAACTAATTAAAACTAAACTTTAATGCAAAAGACAAAGTGATCATTTAAAAAAAAATGTGTGAAAATTTCATTATTACCTTAAAGGGAAATTTCATTCTTATATTACGGAAAATTCTGGAGGATTTGCAGGTGGCAAGACAGGAACACTGCATGCCGTGGGTTATATCTTGCTGATGATGCAACAATGAGGTCAGGTTGAACACATTCGACACATCACTAGGAGTGGGTCTCCCTACTCCTAGTCACAATTTGTGAATATATAACTCTTTTAGTTGGTTGCATAAAAGATATATATATATTTTAAAAAAATATATAAAACCTCTTATGGTTGTCAGCGGATACACCCATGACCTACATCACTCAGCTTTTGGCTTTCCACATCATGTGTACGGCCAAAGTTAACGGCCGATGAGGTGACCAGTTCGATGGAAACAATGGCGAGGCAAAGGTGGAGAACTCCAGTGACACGTGAAGCGAATCAGAAAGGAGAATCCCGTTGTGAAGGGAGATAAGAGAAAATAATTCCCTTCAGGGCAAATCTAGACCCCTCCACTTCTCGACTTAACTACACAAGCACACACTCACACACAGACATGCATATACACAGAGAGATAACACTGAGGAGTGAAAGAGAGAGAGGCAAAAAATTAGGAAAAAAGGAAAAAAAAGAGGAAGAAAGACAGAAAAAGAAAGAAGGAGAAGGAAAGAAAGGAAGAAGTGAGTTTTGAGACGGCGGCACACAAATGTAAAGATTTGTCCGTGTCAGTCAACACTGAGCAGAGCTTAGCTGGGGCCTAATGATAACTACACGCTGCACATAGGAAGGTGGTTGTGTGTGTGTGTGTGTGTGGTGGGATGTGGGGGGGTAAGCTCGCTCTCTCCTCCCTTTCATGCCTGTCAGACAACCAATTTATGTTGCTTGAACGAAAATGGAGAAAATGGGCAGATAACATAGGTAGCATCTTCTTACTTAACAGTAAATGAAAATGAACACACACACACACACACACACACACACATAGAAAAACACCCTTAGTACTTTATGCAGCCCCTTACAAATAAAGACAAAAAAGAATGTTGTGAAAAGCAGAGAAATCAAAAAAGAGAGACAACGTGAATGATGCGTGTGTGTGCGCATGTGTGTGTCATCAGCTTCACAGCCGAGTCGGAGCGTGAGAGGGATGGATGGGTGGAGGCCGTGCAGGAGAGTATCGTAGAGACGCTGTCTGACTACGAGGTAGCGGAAAAGATCTGGCACAACGAGGCCAACCGCAACTGTGCCGACTGCCGTGCCCCCAACCCTGAGTGGGCCTCCGTCAACCTGGTGGTGGTCATCTGCAAGAAGTGTGCCGGTAAGATGGAGGAAGAGAGAGAGAGAGAAAGAGAAAGAGAGAGTCTGTTTTAGATATGTGTGTGTGTGTGAGTGTGGAGTGAGATAGAGACAGAGAGAGAGGGTGTGTGTGGATGTGTGTGAGTGAGGAGCCAGAGTCTAGTCACTGCACCTCTTTTGTGTGTGTGTGTGTGTGAGAGTATGTGTCTGACAGACCTGGAATGAAGATCTGAAGTCAGAGAGAGAGGGTGTGTGTGGGTGTATAAATGATAGGGGTGGGCGTTAATATGTCATTTAGAAGTGTGGCTGTCTCTCTATCTCTCTCTTGCTCTCTCTCTCTCTCTCTCTCTCTCTGTGTATGTGTGTGTGTGTGTGTGTGTGTCTGTGTGTGTGATAGTGGGGGGTTAAATAAGCTTTCCTCTGACTAGACACTTCCACCTTAAACAAGATCACCACCGTCTGAGTATGACTGGCATGGTTTTAAAAAGAGAGAGAGAGGGAGAGAGAGAGAGAGAGAGAGACAGAGAGAAAGAGAAAAAAAGAGAAACGCTATCTAATTAGTCTCTCCTCTGTCAGAGACAATAAGGAGGTGCTCACGAGACGAGGGGAAGCCGACTTCTAATGAGAGGACTAATGATTAAATGATTCCAGATTGTCTTTCTTCTTCTTTTTTACAGCCAGGGTTATGGGGGGAAAAAAGAATGAAAGAGAAAGAGAGAGAGAGGGAAAGAGAGAGAGAGGGAGAGCAGGGACTCAAAGGCAGGTCTGTGTGGGTTGAATATTAATGGCTTTAATCTGACTGGTATGTAACCCCCCTGCTGCTGAGGGTTCTTTCTACTGCATGGAGAGGGGTTTGAAGTATGCTTAGAGGAAGGAATGGCTGAGTCTTGCTGGGCTGTTTGAAAGCACAATTTGGCTCTCTACACACACATACACACACATACATACAAACACACACACACACACGCACACACACACACGCGCACGCACGCACACATACATACACACTCACATACGTGGGCACGCTCACACACACATGCCCACACACGCACTCACACACATACCCACACACCCTCACTCACATACTCACACTGATAGGACATTTTCATTACTCAAGCACTACACATTTGTAGAAGATATCCGATAAGGCTGTTGCTCATCTCTCTCTCTCTCTCTTTCTCTTTCTCTATGTCTCTAATTTTCTCTTGCCTTCTCTTAGAATTTTCCTCTCTCACCTCTCCTCTAGTCTCCTCCCTTCTTTCCTATAGCAAAAGAGGGGCCTTGGATGAATGACATATATTCAAGTTGGACCATCTCCCTACGCATGTAGTGGTTGTAAGCCCTTTAAATCACACTCCCCTCTTCCCAACCTCAAGACATTCCTTTAACGTAGGCACCGGTTGCTATGGAAACACACAGCATAGACTGTTCCGTCTTTAACCCCTGCATCTATCTCTCTCTCTCTCTCTCACACACACACAGACACACACACACACCCTTTTCTCATCCTTTCCTCATAACTCAAGGAAAAGTGTCGGAACAGGTCATCTGGGCCTCAATAGTAATTGAGTGGCCACAGACCCCACTTCTAAAACTTTGGCTAGAATAATGAGCACTTTTTAAATTGGTCTTGCAGGTTCAGTTTTGAGGGGAGCTAAAAAAAAAAAGAAATTGTTAAGGACAAAGTAGTATTTTTATGAGCCAGGTGAAGTGAGCTGTTGTAAAAGACCTCCGGAACCTTCTACGGCTCTCACAGTGAACCAAAGACACCCCTGTTGCTTGGTTGAAATGCCTGAGACATGACCAGGATGAACAGAAGAGTGCAGGAGGAGGAGAAGAGATAAGACGAGGTAAGAGAAGAGAAGAAAAGAGAGAAGAAAAAAGAGACAAGAGATGAGCAGAGAAGAGAGGGGAAAAGATGAGAAGAGTACAGAAGAGGAAAAAAAAAGTCAAAGAGAGGAAAAAAGGAGCTGAGAAGAGGAGAAGAGAGGAAAGAATACAAGAGAAGAGAAGGAGAATGACGGAGGAGAAGAGACTACACAAGATGTGATGGGAGACATGGCCGAGAAGAGAAGAGAGGAGGACAGGGATAAATGGGAGGAGGAGAGGAAGAAATGGGAGGAGGAGAGGAAGAAATGGGAGGAGGAGATGGGACGAGTAGAGGATGAGAAGAGAGAAGGAGAGGAAGAAATTGGAAGAGTGGAAGAGAAGAGTGGAGGAGATGGGAGAGAAGATGAGAAAAGCAGAGGAAATGTAGAGAAGAATGACGGAGAGGAGGAAGAGAGAGAGAGAAAGAGAGAGAGAGGGAGGCAGGCGAGAGGTAGATAAATGGCTAAATCTCTTTGGTGGCCTGACGGATGAGATTCAGAAGCAGAGGCCCTGTTGCATTATTGATCCCTCCTGCTTTGAAAAATGCAGAAAGAACAGCATCAGCCAGGCCGGCCTGCTTAAACAAAACAAATAAACAAAGTCAGCATTGAAACAAATGGACAACAAAAAACACTCACTATGTGAGGAGCTGCATAAGCTCCTTTAGGAGACCAGCACAAAGGGCAGCACAGCACACTTAGACTGGTGTCCTGAATATTAGACATTTAAAATCTGGTACTCTCAGCTGAAGGCTTAAAAGTACCAAAGGGCGGGCTATTCAACCCAGAAGTACCAAAGGCGTGCTATTCAACCCAGAAATCAGAATTCAGTGCATGGGATGTCATGACGTTTGTGTTAAAGAGATTCAAGAAGTCAAGAACCAGCACTTGGGGAGGCCCCCCACACACACACTCTCTCTCTCTCTCTGTCTCTCTCTGTCTCTCTCCTTCTCTCTCTCTCTCTCTCTCTCTGTCTCTGTTACTCACACTCCCCTGCTAGACTGTCGTCTCTCTGTGTGACTTTTACTTGTCCTTCACTGTTGGTGCAGATCGACCAAGACCCCACTGTGCCAGCAAGTTTTGAGCAGTCCCCCAGCACGCATACACACACACATGTGCGCACACACACACACTGACACTACAGACACACACACCTCTCTCACACACACACACACACTCATACACACACACACACGCACACACTGACACTACAGACACACACATCTCTCTCTCTCACACACACACACACACACACACACACACACACACACACACACACACACACACACACACACACACACACTTGCCTACTGATGACTGTAATGATCTCTGATGGATAACCGGGCGTCAACATTAGTGCTAATTACACAAGGGACCCCTGCAATCCATATTTATAAAGCTGCTGTTTTTCTTTCTTTTTTCTTCTTTTCCTTTCTTTTTCTCCTTTTCTCTGGTCTGTTCTTTCTTGACCTCCTCTCACACGCACACACACACACGCGCACGCGTACGCGTGGACACACAAACACATACACATGCTTGCAAGCGTGCCGTGATGTTTAATTTATCAACAATTCCAGACCTGAAGTTCACCAAAATAATCATGCGACCAGCAGACATAATTAATTCATGAATCATTACCAATGAATGCATCACACCAGAACACACACACACACATGCACGCATGCACACACACACGCACACACACACACACTTGGTCTGTGTACTCAGTCAATCACTCTTGCACTTTTTTTTTTCATTTCCAATTAACTGCAAGGCGTGACTTTAATGGAATTAGAAGTGTGTGTGTGTGTGTGCGCGTGCGCGTGTGTGTGCGTCCGTGCGTGTGTGTGTGTGTGTGTGTGTGTGTGTGTGTGTGTGTTTGTCCACACTAACCATTGTTGACCAATGAAAAGGCACACTGTTCAGGTGACCCTAAACCTTATGAGTAGTTTGGAGTGGAGCTGAAGTCTCGGGCATTTCTAGCTGTGCGCACACACGCACATACACACACACACACACACACACACACATACACACACACACACACACTGGGCTACACAGCAGTCCCAGGGGTGCCTTAGAATGGCCCTGAACAAGCCTTTACTCAGACAGTCTGGCAGTGTCACTGTGAACTGTGTACCTCTAGAGACTGACTGACCGACTGAATGAATGAATGAATGACTGAATGAATGAATGAATGACTGAATGAATGAGTGAATGAGTGAACAGAAGGGCAGAACAAAAGAGCAGCAAACAGAGAAGATAAAATGCTGGTATGAACTGAACTAAACTGAAATGATGAAAAGGAACAAACAAAATGGTTTGAATAAATGAAATGTAAGCTTCACTTGAAATAAAATGAGCTGAATTGTGTGTATGTGTATGTCTGTGTGTCTTTCCCTGTGTGTCTGTCCCTGTGTGTCTGTCCCTGTGTGTCTGTTTGTGTGTCTGTCCCTGTGTGTCTGTCCCTGTGTGTCTGTCCCTGTGTGTCTGTTTGTGTGTCTGTCCCTGTGTGTCTGTCCCTGTGTGTCTGTTTGTGTGTCTGTCCCTGTGTGTCTGTCCCTGTGTGTCTGTCCCTGTGTGTCTGTTTGTGTGTCTGTCCCTGTGTGTCTGTTTGTGTGTGAGCCTTTCCCTCCTCCTTCTTTTCCTTTCCCTGCTCTTTGTGTCTGTGTGTGTGTATTTGTGTCTCACTGTGAGTGCATGTCTGTGTGTGTCTCTATGCGTCTCTGTGTTTTGTGTGTGTCTCATTGTGTCTGTGTGCATGTCTGTGTGTGTGTGTGTGTGTGTGTGTGTGTGTGTGTGTGTGTGTGTGTGTGTGTGTGTGTCTGTCCCCAGGCATGTTGCTGTCTGTGCATGTCTATGCGTGTTTGTGGGTCTGTGCATGTCTGTGTGTGTGTGTGTGTGTGTGTGTGTGTGTGTGTGTGTGTGTCGGTGTGTGTGTATGTCCATGCCTCTATTAATCTCTGTCCTCATGTGTCTGTGTGTGTGTGTGTGTCCCATACAGCTCAGCACCGCTTCCTGGGCCCCAGCATATCCCAGGTGAGGAGCTTGAAGCTGGACAACAGCATCTGGAGCAATGAGCTGGTGGAGGTAAGAGTGCCTCTTTACCCTGCTGGGTGAAGGATGCAGAAATACCTGCACAAGCATGTGGATTTGTGTGCCTGTCTTAGAATAGACACTTTACTCGCTGTTGTTGTTGTTGTTTGTACAGTTTGGTTATTAATGTGGGTACATTTGTATTCTTAATTCTGTTCATTTTTTATGCTTTGGCAATAGTCTACCCGCCATAGTCATGAGACTGAAACCCATCTTAGATATACTGGTATTGTCTGTGCATGTCTATGCGTGTTTGTGGGTCTGTGCATGTCTGTGTGTGTGTGTGTGTGTGTGTGTACTGGTATTGGTAAGGTATATTGGGTAGATAGAGAAGATATATAGAGTTGGTTATATAAGATGCCAGGACTATGGATGGGATGTTTTGGGAGTGGGAGAGATGTGATGAGTTACTATAGCGCGTCACTCTGTCTTCCCCTCATCTTTCCTCTCCTCCTTTTTCTACTTACCTCTCTCCCTCTCTCTCTCTCTCTTGCTTCCTGTCTCTCTTTGTTTCTCTCTCTCTTTCTGTCGCTTTCTGTCCTTTCTCTCTCCCTCAGCTTTTTCTGGAGGTGGGGAACAGGCATGCCAACAGTTTCTGGGCCAGTACACTGAACCCGGAGGATGAGCTCCACATGGGGGCCTCTGCGGAGCAGCGCGCCACCTTCCACCGCAGGAAGTATCGCGAGAGGAAGTACCGGCAGCTACTGGAGGGTCTCAGCAGCCAGGTGGACCTCAACAAGGTGAGCCGGGCCTGGTTAAAGGATCTTTTGGACTGACTTGCATTTTCACCTCCAGGAATTTTACATTACATTACATTACATTTATGCATTTAGCAGACGCTTTTATCCAAAGTGATTTACATATTTGTCAACTATCAATTACATCAGGGCCAGTCTCCCGAAGAGCAACTTAGGGCTAAGTGCCTTGCTCAGGAGCAGCCAGGATTCCACCCTAGGGTTGAACAGTGTGTGATTATTCAGGGTTAATTGCACATACATGTCATTCAGGGAACTGGCCCACTGTGTTGTGTGTTCTCCAGAAGCTTCTTTGGCTTATGGTCCATTAGAGATGTTTCCCGCCAGTTGAATGAGGTCTTTCTTTTCTTTAATGAAAAATAGCAAACAAACAGAACCACCTTGGTTTAGTTATTAAAGCAGAGGAAGAGTTACTGAAGCCAGCCCAATAAGAGGTAATGTTGATCACCTCCCTCTATTGCACACACACACACACACACACACACACACACACACACACACAGTCTCTCTCACACTCTCTTTTGCTCTCTCTCTTGCTCTCTCTCTCTCTCGCATGGAATTCAGACTGCGCTCAGCCCAATAAGAGGTAATGTTAATCACTTTCCTCTATTGCGCACACACACACACACACACACACACACACACACACACACACACACTCTGTCTCTGTCTCTCTCTCTCACACGCTCTCTGTCTCTCTTTGAATTCAGACCACTGCACTCAGCCCAATAACAGGTAATGGTAATTACCTCCTGCTATTGCACACTAAATACTGTATGCTGACGGAAAGATGAGGCTGCTAAAGTCAGCTCCATTGATTGAGCTCTTGTGTTCTCTTGCACTCTCTTGTTGTTGTTGGCTGTTTGTTTATTGGTTGCTTGAGTGCTCCCAATGTGAGGAGGCAAGACTATTCTGAGCATTTCCTGAAATACTCATAAAAGCAGATGGAGAGCGAGAGAGGAAGGGGGGGGGTGGAGAGAGGAGAAGTGGAGACTTAGAGGAGAGAGAGGGAGAGAATTAGAGACGTTAAGTGTGGAAGGCTGATACTTCTAGTGTCAGCACTAACGGAGATCAGCCTGTTATTGTTTTAGAAAGTGGGGCAGCCAAGGGATCAGAGATGAGAGAGGGAGAGAGAGATTGGTCTATAAGTAGATAAAGAGATTCCTAATGACTGCTCTGTGCTTCATGTGTTTGTGTGGTGTATCATAAGAATGCTACACATGGTCTCTCACATGGTCTCACTCATGGTCTCACTCATGGTCTCACACATGGTCTCACTCATGGTCTCACATGTAGTCTCACACATGGTCTCATATATGGTCTCACATATGGTCTCAGTCATGGTCTCACTCATGGTCTCACACATAGTCTCACACATGGTCTCATTCATGGTCTCACGCATGGTGTCACACATGGTCTCACATATTAGTCTCACACATGGTCTCACACATGGTCTCACTCATGGTCTCACACATGGTCCCACATATGGTCTCACAAATAGTCTCACTCATGGTCTCACATATGGTCTCACTCATGGTCTCTGCCAACATTACATGTGAGGTGAAAAGGAGAATCTGATGATTGCTGACTCTGCTGTGTGCTTAAGAAAGAGAGAGAAAAAATGTGTGTGTGCGTGCACATGCTCATTGTGAGAGAGATAGAAAGAGTGAAGGAAGAGGAAGAAAGAGAGAGTGTGTGTGTGTGAAGAGGAGGAGAGGAAGAGGAAGAGTGAGAGAGAGAGAGAGTATGAGAGAAATGGATAGAGGGAAGGAAGTTGAAGAGAGGGAAAGTGTGTGTGTGAGAGAGAGGGGGGGGGAGAGAGAGAGAGAAGGGAAGGATGAATTCCATAAAGATGAATGAAGTTGATCTCCATTGCCTGTAGGACGATGCGTTACAGGTTATACTGACTATTATACTGGATTATAAGAAATGTGAGCAAAGTGTCTGTTTGTTGTGATCTTGGGTGTGTGTGTGTATGAGTATCTGTTTGTGTGTGTGTGTGTGTGTGTGTCTGAGTATCTCTGTGTGTGTGCAATGCATGTGTTTCACTATGTTTTCATCACCAATCTGCTTGTTCTACATGGTGTTGGGAAAACTTGTTGACAGGATCTGTCCATACATGCAGGGCTTTGTGTGTGTGTGTGTGTGTGTGGTGTTATATATCTGTTGGCAACGTGTGTGTGTGTGTGTGTGTGTGTGTGTGAGAGTGTAAACGAGCTGTCTGTGGTTCTTGTTGAGTAGATGTTTTCTGTTGTGTCTGTTTGATTCAGATCGATAACACCTCATCTTACTGCATGGTGTGTGTGTGTGTGTGTGTGTGTGTGTGTTTGATCTTACCACATGTTTATGTGTGAGTGAGACAGTGACAAATAGCAGCTTCCTCTTGAATCACTTTACTAACTTGCCATGCTGTCTCTTCTCGCTGTGTGTGTGTGTGTGTGTGTGTGTGTGTGTGTGTGTGTGTGTGTGTGTGTGTGTGTGAGAGAGTATGTGCGTGTGTGTACATGTATAGTATGTCCTTTTAAATGACACTGTATTTATTATTGACCATAAAGTGTTCATTGTGTGTGTGTGTGTGTGTGTGTGTGTGTGTGTGTGTGTGTGTGTGAATATGACCCTTTTCCTATACTATTCTGTACCATGACTGCTTATCCCAAGGTCTCATTTTAATTGGACAAAGCTTCCACTCTTCTTGATGTGGTTTCCAGGAGTCAAGCACAGCTCTCTCTACACACACAGCATACACTCACATAGATAGTATACTGTATATGGGGGAAGTTAAATACCATATACATTTTTTCACTCCTTGCCCATATGTATTTTAGAAATTGTTACATTCAACTGGCATGTGTGTGTTTGTGTGTGTGTGATGTATGTGTATGTATGCTCTTTTTTCATTTGTGTTTCTGTGTGTGTTTTGTGTGTGTGTACACTTTTCTGATTTCTTTGTGTGTGTGTGTGTGTGTGTGTGTGTGTGTGTGTGTGTGTGTGTGTGTGTGTGTGTGTGTGTGTGTGTGTGTGTGCGTGCTCAGGCACTGTGTGCTTCTGTGGTGCTCCCTGATGTGCTGTGGACCATGGCCCTGGTGTTCAGTGGGGCGGACGTCATGTGTGCCACGGGCGACCCTGACCACTCCACCCCCTACCAGCTCGCCCAGAGGGCCGGACAGCGACTGCAGATGGAGTTCCTCTACCACAACAAACACTCAGGTAGGGACCGCACCTCTGTAGGGCTGTGCATGAGAGAGGAACGAGAGAGAGAGAGAGAGTGTGTGTGTTTGTGTGTGTGTATGTGTGTGTGCGTGCATGACTGCGAGACAGTCACCAGATAATCTGGTACAACATAGAGCGAATTGGGAATCGGCAACTTTATTTGGTCTTTGCTGTTTTAAATTTCTCAGTCTTTTTCCTGCCAACAGCATTCAGTGACCTTAAACAACAAGGCTATGGATTGATTCACTCCTATAAGTCTTCAGGGAAAACATTGGGATTCTGCTTCTCTCTCTCTCTCTCTCTCTCTTTCACACACACACCGACACACACACACACACACACACTAACTCACTTACTCTTTCTCTCTCTTTGTCTCTCAGTCTATCTCTCTTCCTTTCTTTCCTTTCCGTATTTGGGAGTTTACTCCCGTCTATGATGTGAAAAGGGAAGTTGGAATTTCAATTGATTTATCCACAGTTACGTGTGAAAGTATTTTTGCACGTTTGAGTGTCTTAGTTGTGCATTTGTGTTTGTATGTGTGTGTCTACCTACATTTGTAAGTGTTGTGTGTGTGTGTGTGTGTGTGTGTATGTGCGTGTGTGAGTGTCAGTGCATGCATGTATGTGTGTGTGTGTGAGTATGTGTGCGTGTGTGAATGTGTGTGCATGTGTGTGTGTGTGCGTGTGTGTGTGTTTGTTTGTGTGTGTGTGTGTGTGTCTCTGTGAGTGTCAGTGCATGCGTGTATGTGTGCGTGCGTGTGTGTGTGTGCGTGTGCGTGTGCGTGCTTGAGAGTGTGTGCGTGTGTGAATGTGTGTGTATGTGCGTGTGTGAGTGTGAGTGTGTGTGTGTGTGTGTGTGTGTGTGTGTGTGTGTGTGTGTGTGTCTGTGCGTGTCTGTGTGTGTGTGTCTGTGCGTGTGTGTGTGTGTGTGTGTGTGTAGGGACTGTTCCAAAAGAACCCTGTTTTGCATAATGTATGTGGAGCATCTGTGAGCTCTCTCCCTCATGCTCGCTCCTAGCTCAGGCCTAATTGCCGGCATGGGGGTCACCTGGTTGCCATAGCAATGCCCATTACTCACAGAACGACAGATATGGTCTCTCTCTCTCTCTCCCTCTCTCTCTCTCTCCCTCACACACACATGCACAAACCACACTAACCGCCTCTGTTAAATGCACTTATAGAAACCAGTGTGTGTGTGCAGTGTTTTTTACTGTGATTCTATGTTGCTTCAGCAGCACAACATTATAGTCCAAATATTTATAATCATTTGACCCACCTCTGGGTCACCTTATTACCTGACTACTGGCTCCATCATCAGATGAATTCTCCCTTGTGTGTGTGTGTGTGTGTGTGTGTGTGTGTGTGTGTGTGTGAGAGAGAGAGAGTGGGAAGGCAGGCAGAAGCATTCTATGACAATAATTCAGATCCTACCAGAATACTTACATATGTATAATGTACATGACATGTAATGCACACACACACACACACACACACGCAAATATATATATATATATGATGTACAGCAGGAATATATTGTAGCTGTCATCAGTGTTTGGTCACAGTGCCATTCTGTTCAGCCATTTTCTAAAAGGTTCTTGGGGGTGAGATGGGAAAGGCTGTGATGCTCTAAAAGGTTGATTGTATACCTGTGTGCTAGTTTGAACTCCCTCTTTGTGAAATTCTCTGGTACACTCCGGATGCTATCAGGGCAGGTGTTATCATAATCTCACTGCTAAGAGTCAGAAACCTGACAGAAATTGGAATTGGAACACTGAGAGTTTCTATCTCATTAGGAGGTTTTATCCTCTCTCTCTCTCTCTCTTTCTTTCTCTCCCTCTCTCTCCCTCTCTCACTCATACCTCTTCTCATGGAGGCTTGGGAGAATGTGAGATCCCTCAATTAAAAGGGATTTCGATTCAAGTTATTTTCACTCTCCTGATGAGTGTGGGACTTTAGGTAGGCGATGGTATCAGGGAAGTATATCCAAGGCAGCCTGTAGCAAATTGAACCCGACCATCGCAGCTAATTGAATTTCAGAATGATAAGGTTGAGGGAGAGGGTAACTTGAAGAAAGCGGAGGGTGAAGGGGAGATGGGGGGATGGGGGGATAGGGAGAGAGAGAGAGAGAAGAGAAAGAAGAGAAGAACTTAAAAAGTGCCAAAGGAGGTAGGTTGAACATTTAACAGTATTCCAAGATGCTCCAGGTTGCTATGAAACTTGGCAGCATCACGTTGTCTGTAACCTTGGCAGAGACAGAGTAAGAATCAGAGCGATGCAGAGAGACGTGTTAAGGACACTAAATGAATACATGCATATCTAAATAGTGTTAAGGACACTAAATGAATACATGCATGTCTAAATAGTGTTAAGGGCACTAAATGAATACATGCATATCTAAATAGTGTTAAGGACACTAAATGAATACATGTATTTCTAAATAGTGTTAAGGGCACTAAATGAATACATGCATATCTAAATAGTGTTAAGGACACTAAATGAATACATGCATATCTAAATAGTGTTAAGGACACTAAATGAATACATGCATGTCTAAATAGTGTTAAGGGCACTAAATGAATACATGCATATCTAAATAGTGTTAAGGACACTAAATGAATACATGCATGTCTAAATAGTGTTAAGGGCACTAAATGAATACATGCATATCTAAATAGTGTTAAGGACACTAAATGAATACATGCATGTCTAAATAGTGTTAAGGGCACTGAATGAATACATGCATGTCTAAATAGTGTTAAGGACACTAAATGAATACATGCATGTCTAAATAGTGTTAAGGGCACTAAATGAATACATGCATGTCTAAATAGCTGCACAGGGATGAAAATGGTAAATCTGGATATTGAGGATTAGAATAGAGGAAGACAGAAACAGGAGCCAAAGTGTATGCAGATGCAACTGTGTGTCAACCTGTGTGTGTGTGTGTGTGTGTGTGTGTGTGTGTGTGCACGTGCGTGAGTGTGTGCATGTGTGTGTTTGTGTCTGTACTGACAAAAAAAACACACACACACAGCAAATGGATGTTGCAGATGGCTATGTCAGAGTCATAGCCCTCACTGACTCTTAACAGCACAGAAGTATTCAGGATTTACATTCACTTATTCAGTCAAGGAATAAAGTGGTATTTTCTGGCCACTCTTTTTTGCTTTCTCTCTCCTTCACTCCCTTTCCCTCTCTTTCTCTCTCTCTCTCTCTCTCTCTGCCCTCCCTCTCTTTCTCTACTTCTCTTTCTTTTTCTCTCTCTCTCGTTCTCTCTTTTCCACTTCTCTCCCTAACTTTCTTCCTCTCCTCCCCGTCTGGCAGACTTCCCGATGCTGGAGCAGGTGTGTGAGGGGAGTTGTCCGGCTGACATCCCCTCCTTCATGGATGGGTTTCTCTACTGTTCCATCACCAGTGCCTCCAAGGTCACGCTGGACAGGAGGGGCAGGGATGGTGAGTCCACTCAGCTCTTAAGACAGACACACACACACACACACTGGACAGGAGGGGCAGGGATGGTGAGTCCACTCAGCTCTTGAGACAGACACACACACACACACACACACACACACACACACACACACTGGACAGGAGGGGCAGGGATGGTGAGTCCACTCAGCTCTTGAGACAGACACACACACACACACACTGGAGAGGAGGGACAGGGACGGTGAGTTGACTCAGCCCTCGGGACACACACACACACACGCACTGGAGAGGAGAGACAGGGACACCAACTGTGCTGGGGTGTGGTGTCTTTCTTTCCCTCCTTCCATCCATCCATTCATGCTTTCTGTTAGCTTCTCTCTCTCTCACACTCACACACACACACACACACACACACACACACAGAGTGGTAGCGCCTGTTTCTCTTCTGAGGAGTTGCCTCAAAACTTTTTTAATCAGGGTGTTCATTTTCATTCCCTTTAATTTTCTGTTCCTCCTCGTCTCATCTCGTCTCCTCTCCTCCACTTCATCGTGCCTCTGCGGCCTTTTTTAGTGAGCCTCACACCACACACTGACACACCACCCGCCCCACCCGCCACCCCCCCACACACACACACACACACATACACACCGCCCAGCATGCGCCTGCCTACGCGCCACCAGCCAACATCTGGAGAATGATGCTGGGGGGAAGGGGGGAAGGGGAGGACAGGCAATTAGAGAGAGAGAGATGGAAGGTGGAAGAGTCCCCAGAGAAGGGAGCACTGAGGTGGGTTGGTACCCAGCTACCTGCTGCCTCGCTGGCAGCTGGATCCCCTGGCTTCTCCAGAGGCCGTGGAGGGAGGGCAAGGAGGGAGAGGGATGTTTTACACACACACATCTGTCTTATCTCCACCCCCGTCCCTCTCTCTTTCTCTCTTCCCTCCTCCCTGTGGGGATGGGTGTGGGTGTGTTGGACAATAAGCCGCTGGATAACAAGTGCTCCCTGTGGTTTGCCTCGGTAGTGTCTCCATGTATTGGATCACGCATAATGTTATATGAGATATGCTGAAGCTGGAAGCAGCAAGATAGGCGCACACATACACACACACACACATAAACACAGACAAACACATGCATACACACATGCACACACACACACATGCACACACATAAAAGCAGGAAGTGTGATCTCACCCACAGGGTGAAGCCAGTCTTTGGTCTGCTCCTTTATCCCATGACACACTAAATCCCAATCTCACTCCTTAAGATTGAGCCATAATCCCTCAAAGACCTGCCTGACATGTCCACCTTATTCCTAGCTCCCATGATGCCTTGTGCGAATAAGAGGTGGAACTTTCATTTCAGTCATTTAACATTTATCACAATGGCAAGCCATCGTTAATTAATAAAACAACTGTACACCCAGCTGTCTGGATATAAGATGAGGCATTTAATAGCGTAGAGTTGAAATTCTCTCTGCAGAAATCCAGTAATATTATGGGAGCTGTGACATGCTGTGACAAAAGTTTATTGTTTTGTTTGAAGTGAATGAAGAAACTATCTACACTATGGATTACTTACAACTGATGGCCTTGTGTAACACTGAATCCAAGTGAGGAGGTAACATAAATTTACAACTACCATTATGATGAAGTATCAACAGCTAAATTAGCTGTCACAAATTAGCAGCTAAACTGCTTTGAGATAACAAAACAATTTCACTTTGACAAAGGGGCAACTTTCAGACTGATGTGTGACAGTCCAGTTCTGACTTTGAATGCACAATATTGCATATGCAGGTTATGAAATGAAATGTCATTCGTGGACCATAACTGTTAATGGGCTCGTAAGATTGCTGCTAGCAATGTACTAGTTAGGAAACACAGCATGTCAAACGCACCGTTGCTCGCTCATGAGTCACTGCATGATTTCTCCCGCTATTTAGAATAATGCTACAGTAAACATCAGTTAATTCATAGGAAACATTTGTCATGGTTGTTCTGAAGTTTGTTCTGAAGTTTAATAATCAAATAGACCCAGTAATACCAAGCCAGGTGTGATGTTAGCATGTTGTCTCCTTGACTCATTGCTCTGTTGAGCCATGACCAATAGAACAGGCAATGTTATTTATATCCTGATAACTCTATTTATTTCACTATCATAACATGAGAGCTGAGAGTCAAAATTAAGGTAGGAGTATTTTTCCTTAACAGATATTTAGACCGAGGAGTTTAAATATATCTGATTTTTCTCGTAAGCAGGGTACATAATTCCACAGAAAAGTGCTGACTTCGGCAACTGCAGCTATATCACCGGAAGTTCCAGCCCTTTCCGTTGCTGCAGTAGTGCCTCCAGGAATAAGGTGGATAACCCAAAGCCATTAAGCTTTAGGACTGATTCGTAGTCAACGCAAGTACACAACGTTGCTATTGGTCGCAAGCTCACGCGCATGAACATTGGCACAAGCAGCACAGGCTGCTTCATTGACTCCCATGTTATCACACGCGTTGTTGCGTCACATTACATTTACATTTACATTTAGATATTTAGCAGACACTTTTATCCAAAACGACTTACAAAAGAGCATAACATTCAAGCTACAACACAATGAAAGAACGAACAAGGAGTGCATATTGCTAACATAGAAACTGCACCATTTTAAGTTGAAACTGCAATAGTGCAGAGAAATTAAATTCTTAAGTGAATTCTCAAAGTTTACGCCAGGAGGTATTCTTGGAAGAGCTGGGTCTTCATGAGTTTCTTGAAGGTGGAGAGGGTATCAGTTGATCTGTTAGCACTTGGGAGGTCATTCCACCAGCGCGGAACCAGAAATGAGGAGAGTCTGGATTGACCTGCACAAGGTGTTGGCGGTTGGCCTAGATCAGGGAAGTTTTCACTACACACTTGATGCATCATGGCATCTTTGCGTCCACGTTTGCTTATCTTGCATTGACTATGAATCGGCTCTTAGAGGCTGTTAGAGCTCAAAATGCTAATAGCAGGATTATATAGTACTTGTGTCATTTTGTTTAATGAACATCAGTTTTCGCACATTTCTCTAATTCCTCATTTATTGCTCATTTTTTCAGTGTGGGGCAATCTTGAGCCCTCAGGACTTGAACAGGAATGCACATCACATAGGCAATGCTCTAAATCTTCAAGATTAGGGCGGTGGTAGTGTAGTGCAGCTGCCACCATTGTGCCCTTGAGCAAGGCACTTAACCCTAAAGTTGCACTAGGGGAGGCTGGCCCTGAATTGATAATTGACAAAATGTAAGTCCCTTTGGATAAAAAGCGTCTGCTAAATGCATAAAAATATAAATATACATCAAAGTCTGTGGGTTTGTGTAGACTCAGATTGGGCCGTAGTCTCCTACTCTCATGGTTTATTTCTTTCTTTGCCCTCTATGTTCATTCATTCATTCAATCATTCATTCATTTATTTTGCTCTGTTCTAAGAAGTAGTGTGTATTTGTTGTGTTGTATGTGTGTGTGTTTGTGTGTGTATATGTGTGTGTTGTAAATGTTTGTGTGTGCGTGTGTGTTGTATGTGTGTGGTGTGTGTGTGTGTGTGTGGAGGAGGGTCTGCAGTAAAAGCATTGTAGGGCACTGCAGCTGATAAACACCTTGTCATCTCATCCATAATGGAGAGGCCATTGCTCGTTTGCCCGCCTCTTTAATGGCGTTTTAAGAGGCCGTGTGCTGCTCTGAAATATTCAAGGGCTTGAGATATTGGTGTGTGTGTGGGTGTGTGTGAGCACTTTGAACACAATGAAGCAAGAGAAAATGCTCAGATGCAGAGATTAAGTGTGTGTGTGTGTGTGTGGGGGGGGGGGTTGTCTGTTTTTTGTGAGTGTAACTTTGTGCAGAGATTAAATGCGTGTGTGTGTGCGTGCTTGTCAGTATTTTGTGAGTGTAAATTTGTGTATGTGTAGGTATGCTGTGTGTATCTGTGTATGTTTCTCTGTTTTGTGTCTGTGTGTGTTTGTGATGGAGGTAAAGTAAAGGTGAAATGAGGAATTAGACATAGAGATATTTTGGGCGCTAGCAGGCAAGCCCTCACTGTGCTTCAGCCTCACACAGGCTAATGGCTTAAGACAGTCTATAGATAAACTCAGACTTCAATAATTCATCCTCACATTGGCCTTTAGTTTATTAAAAGCCCACTTGTCTCTGTCTGGCAAAGGCACAGACCTTTCTGGGAAGTTCTCTCTGAGGTCCCAGCATCACTGCTAGAGAGAGAGAGAGGTGGGGGGGGGGGCTCCTTCTGAGGTCCCAGAATAACTTCGAGAGAGAGAGAGAGAGAGAGAGAGATGGGGTGGGGGCTCCTTCTGAGGTCCCAGAATCACTACGAGAGAGAGAGAGATGGGGTGGGGGCTCCTTCTGAGGTCCCAGAATCACTGCTAGAGAGAGAGAGAGAGATGGGGGGGGCTCCTTCTGAGGTCCCAGAATCACTGCGAGAGAGAGCGAGAGAGAGAGATGGGGGGTAAGTTCTTTCTGAGGACCCAGCATCACTGGTAGAGAGAGAGAGAGAGATGGGGGGGGCTCCTTCTGAGGTCCCAGAATCACTGCGAGAGAGAGAGCGAGAGAGAGAGAGATGCGGGGTAAGTTCTTTCTGAGGTCTCAGAATCACTGCGAGAGAGAGAGAGAGATGTGGGGTAAGTTCTTTCTAAGGTCCCAGAGTCACTGTGAGAGAGAGAGAGAGATGTGGGTAAGTTCTTTCTGAGGTCCCAGAGTCACTGCGAGAGAGAGAGAGAGAGAGATGCGGGGTAAGTTCTTTCTGAGGTCCCAGAATCACTGCGAGAGAGAGAGAGAGATGTGGGTAAGTTCTTTCTGAGGTCCCAGAGTCACTGCGAGAGAGAGAGAGAGAGAGAGAGAGATGCGGGGTAAGTTCTTTCTGAGGTCCCAGCATCACTGCTCGAGAGAGAGAGGGAGAGAGAGAGAGAGATGGGGGTAAGTTCTTTCTGAAGTCCCAGAGTCACTAGAGAGAGAGAGATGGGGAGGTATTGAAAAACGCGAACAAAAGGAGAGACAGACAGTAAGGGGGGAGAGTTGGAGAGCAGAAAGCAATATAGCACCAGTCTTACTTTTCTAAAGACATATTTCAGTGTTTTTGTGCTCTCAATGATCATTGCATCACAGTTGTCATCTAAAAGCTTGTTACTGACGGTAAACAATAGCCTGGTTCTCACACATATCTATGCACATGCATATTTGGTGGCAATATGTATACACACACACACACATACGTACAGACACACACACACACACACACTCATACATACATACACACACACACACACAAAACATACAGACACACACACACACATACTCATACATACACACACACACACACACAGACATACATACATACATACATACACACACGCACATGGGGCAGATCAAGCCTTGGAGCCACGCTTCCTTGTAGAACAGAACTGGCACATAATGACCTAGCATATATTAAAAGGCTTATTGTGTGTGTGTGTGTGTGTGTGTGTGTGTGTGTGTGTGCATGGGTGCAAATCTGTACCAGAATGGAGTGCTGATTGACAGCACATAAACTACACCAGTAATTTTTGATGAGTTGATCCTTTACCAATGGCCACCCATTTCTTTCACTGATGAACACACACACACACACACACACACACACACACACAGTTAGACTGACACGCGCACACAATCTTAGTACCCAAGGCTGGAGACGTGCATTTTGTAGCCCTTTGATCTAATCAAAGCTCAAGTGTCTGCTAACTCAATACACATCGACTAAAGCCACCAACTGAGCCACTCACATCACAAGTGTGTGGGGTCTTTTCTTTTTTTAAAATCAAGGACACACTTGGAGCTTGTTAGGATCTGAAGTCCTCCTTTTAAATCCATTGGCTTCCGCTTCTGCTGTGTCTTTTCACTGAACGTCTTGGTTGCAGTCTTAAGGACATTGAACTAGGAGTGCAGTTGGTACTTGGCACTTGACCTGCGATGCAAATACCTTCTGTTATACAAATGCCTTTTAACAGTTGCCACTGATGGGCACTGCACTCAACATGATGATGGGGAAAAAAAAAAATTCTATGTGCAGGTTTCTTCTCTACTTCTTCACCAGAAAAGAAAGAAAAGAAAAAATGTGCCTTGCTTTACACACACCATTGCCTCAGTCTGAGCTTGGTCATGTAAAAAAGCATTTTTAGTAGGCCGCTTGAGCCATAGGGCCCTATCATGCCACGGCGCACTGTGCATTTGCGACATGCGCATGGTGTCATTACTATTCTGTGCCAGCACATCGTTCATTTTTTCAGGCAAAAAAATTACGTTGTCTAGATAGCAGATGACACTGCGCCGTCATGGGTGTGTCAGCGAAAAGAAGAGATGTGGTCTGGCGCGAAGCGTGGCAGATGGTATTATAAGGACGCAAAAATTACATCCGCCAGTGACCAACAAAACCCTTGTCTGTCGTCAGTTGCGCATTGCTGAAAAGCTATTTTAGGGGCGCACGGCATTTTGGGATATGAAAGCGTGTAGAGAAAAAAATTATGGGGTCCCTGGAAATATGAAATATAAATGTACATCACATAAATCACAATATTATTCATTTATAAAGTTATTTAAGATTCAATAATCTTAAATAACCCCCCAAAATTTATTTTAATGTTTTAGTAAGCAAACAGGCACAAAAGTATCGCGGTGTTATGCAGTTAATTTAAAATTTCATTTGTTGTTTTAAATGAACAGCGTGTCAAGTTGTAAGAAATGAAAGACAAATCGAACAAAAAGAAAACCAAAATAGACAAAAAAAAACAAAAAGACAAAAACAAAATAACCAAATTTTCTCCCTCCTTTGGTTCGTAGGCAGGGACTGCCATGACGGAGCTTTTACCTCACGCACTAGCAGATCGGTCTCCTCCAACGAAAAACACTCCTGTCTTCTGGGTAAATTCGCCATTGTAATAGCAACACACCATGGAAAATGCGTCGCTGGATTTTAAAGGGAATCCTGATTGGTTAATTGTATGTTATGCCCAAAACACACTCATGACTAATGAAGTACTTTAAGACCAACCCTTTTGAACCATGCACCTGGCGCAATGTTCGCTTTTCCCACCGTCAAAATACCAAATTGTGTCGGGAACGCCCCCAAAGCAACTTGCGCGACAGACTTTAGACAATGTGCATATGAAAATAGAGCCCATAGTGTTCATTTGCATCTGGGTACAATAAAGCTTTCTTTCTTTCTTTCTTTCTTTCTATCTATCTATCTAATCTATCTATCTATCTATCTATCTATCTATCTATCTATACTGTTCAGTTTATAGAGGTTTATCATTGTTGTTACTCTGGGCTTAAAAACAAGTCAGTTCAGTTAAAAACAAGTCAGTTCAGTTAAAAACAAGGCAGTTCAGTTAAAAACAAGTCAGTTCAGTTAAAAACAAGTCAGTTCAGTTAAAAACAAGTCAGTTCAGTTAAAAACAAGTCAGTTCAGTTAAAAACAAGGCAGTTCAGTTAAAAACAAGTCAGTTCAGTTAAAAACAAGGCAGTTCAGTTAAAAACAAGGCAGTTCAGTTAAAAACAAGTCAGTTCAGTTAAAAACAAGTCAGTTCAGTTAAAAACAAGGCAGTTCAGTTAAAAACAAGTCAGTTCAGTTAAAAACAAGTCAGTTCAGTTAAAAACAAGGCAGTTCAGTTAAAAACAAGTCAGTTCAGTTAAAAACAAGGCAGTTCAGTTAAAAACAAGGCAGTTCAGTTAAAAACAAGGCAGTTCAGTTAAAAACAAGGCAGTTCAGTTAAAAACAAGTCAGTTCAGTTAAAAACAAGTCAGTTCAGTTAAAAACAAGTCAGTTCAGTTAAAAACAAGTCAGTTCAGTTAAAAACAAGTCAGTTCAGTTAAAAACAAGGCAGTTCAGTTAAAAACAAGTCAGTTCAGTTAAAAACAAGGCAGTTCAGTTAAAAACAAGGCAGTTCAGTTAAAAACAAGTCAGTTCAGTTAAAAACAAGTCAGTTCAGTTAAAAACAAGGCAGTTCAGTTAAAAACAAGGCAGTTCAGTTAAAAACAAGTCAGTTCAGTTAAAAACAAGGCAGTTCAGTTAAAAACAAGTCAGTTCAGTTAAAAACAAGGCAGTTCAGTTAAAAACAAGGCAGTTCAGTTAAAAACAAGGCAGTTCAGTTAAAAACAAGGCAGTTCAGTTAAAAACAAGTCAGTTCAGTTAAAAACAAGGCAGTTCAGTTAAAAACAAGGCAGTTCAGTTAAAAACAAGGCAGTTCAGTTAAAAACAAGTCAGTTCAGTTAAAAACAAGGCAGTTCAGTTAAAAACAAGTCAGTTCAGTTAAAAACAAGGCAGTTCAGTTAAAAACAAGGCAGTTCAGTTAAAAACAAGGCAGTTCAGTTAAAAACAAGTCAGTTCAGTTAAAAACAAGGCAGTTCAGTTAAAAACAAGGCAGTTCAGTTAAAAACAAGGCAGTTCAGTTAAAAACAAGGCAGTTCTGTCCTGTCATCACCTTCTCCCTGGAAGAGAAAGGCAGACAGATGATTAGCTGACGGAGGACCATGAGAAAGAGAGAGTGACTGCCTTGGTGATCGCGTTATTAAGTATCCCAGCTTTGTGTTTGTGCATGTAAACAACTCTTCTCGAATTCAGTTTCCCGAATAAGCTTATTAGAATGAAAGAAGCCATGTAGAACTGTGATATGTATTTCAATTTTGTATTTAAGTTTTGTAATGAAAGACCCATTGACTGTGGTCTGAAAAACATGACGGCATTTCTAAGAGGAATTGATAATGTTTACTTGATTCCTGGTTCTTGATTTCCACATGTACCTGCGAGTGCATTGAATGCTTGGATCCTTGGAAACCTGCCGACGGTCCCCTCTGGTGAGACCCTGGGAGAAAATGTTCCGTGGTTCTCAGAAAAGATCAAGCAACACGAGTTCTTGTGTTTGATCAGTTGGTTTGGACCCTTTAGACAATGGTTGAAAGTACTGCCGAAGACACACACACATACACACACACACACACACACACACCATAATGCAGAAAGATGTGCCACTCACACACACAAACACACATTCTCTAACGTCATTGCAAATAAGGCCTGATAATCTAAGTCGTTAGTTTTAGTTGTTTTAGTTGGATCCATGCGCAGACGGACATCCAGAGGAGGTGTACACTGCTGCTGTGTCAGACTGTAGTCTCACTGGAAGACAATTTGTGCCCTCACACTTTTCCATCACCAATAAAGCGTTGAAAATGTCTGAGCATGTGTGAGGTGGAGTGTAGTTCTCCACCGATCGTTTGCTCTGGCCTTAGGGCATACTGAGAATATGGAAGTAGTGAGTGAGACATTGGAAAAAAAAAAGGTTTTAGATTTTTTCCTCCTCTGTTTCGATCCTCCCTCTCTTTCTCACTTTCTCTCTAGCTTGCTCTCTCTCGCTCTCTCTCTGTCTTTCCAAACTCTCTCTCCCCATTCCTTTCTTTTCAGTCTGAGCCTTAGGTAGTTTATATCATTTACATTGTGGAGAACTCCCACTCCACATGTTTGTCAAAGCCCCAGATTCAATCCTTCTGTACTCTCTCTCTCTCTCTCTCTCCTTCTCTCTCCTTCTCTCTCTCTCTGTCATTCTTCACCTGTGGGCTTGCTGGGGTGGTAATGGAATGATTCTTTTTACTGGGCCCCCTTGTGTGACTTTTTTACCAGTGTCATTTTTTTCCTCCCTCTCTTGCTGTCTGGGCCTGTCTGGATGGCTCGTCGTGAGGTGATTACACTCCCAGAATCCCCTACAGGAAGAATGTGGTGTGGCACGGCATGCTGTTGTTTCAGAGGAATGTGTGTGTGTGTGTGTGTGTGTGTGTGTGTGTGTGTGTGTTTGTTGAGACTGTGGTGTTCATCTTGTTTTAAGCCCCAGCTCAGAGCTCGTCATTAGACCCGTCCTTGCTTCACGGGGCATGACTGGCAAATAGAAACAGAACATGATGAAAGAAAGGAGAACAATAAAGAATTATAAACTTGAAGATATGATATTATTAATATTCTTCTCAGTATTAATGTGATATTAGTAGTGGAATGAGTATTGATCTGAAGAAGAAGAAGAAGAAATAATGACTAATGACCTCATCATGAAGATGTACTGCCAAAACTCTTACATTGCTTTGTGTTTGTTAATTGCCTCAGTGCTACCTGGTAGTAGCTAATTGGTTGTCAGCACCCCTGTTGTCTCTCGCACCCAGACCTTTGACCTCCCAGACCTTTGACCTTATAGAAAGGAGGCACATAAACAGAGTGCACGGCGCTCGTAATTAAGTGATAGGAACTCGTGTGGAAAGGTTGTGCTGTAATGCGGGTTAATGTTGTGCTAATGCAGGCTCTCTGTACTTCACGGCACGGCCGTTTTGTTCCTCCGTGACTGCTGTCATCCTCGCCGACCTTCTGTCCCGTGTCGGACCACTTTGCAGGCACGCTCAACAAAAAAAAAGCATTAGAACTTCGGTGACCTTCAGAAGGTTAACATAGAAGATGTTGGATGCCTCGGGGGATGTTTGGAAGGGTAAACTGAATTAATACACAGCAAACGTGTTGTATCGTGTCTGCGTGTGTGCGTGTTGACTAGGGATGAGACTGACAGTGGCATTTCTGTGAACACATCATCACAAATTGGGGGTCGCTTGCCCAAGGTAGGTGATAAATACCATTAGATTGTTCAGTGGCGGTGCCATTGTTTCGCCAAGTCACTGAGACGGAATGCAGAGCTGTAGCAAATACCATCTGTCTGTAAAAAGTTACTGATTTAGAGATACTGAGAGAGAGAGAGAAAGAGAGAGAGAGAGAGAGAGTCTCAGGGGAGAGATATAGTATAGATTTAGTTTGTGTGTGTGTGTGTGTGTTTGTGTTTGTGTGTGTGTGCCTGCCTGCCTGCTTTTTGTTTTGGGCTTGGCACAGTTGAAATGCCATCCCTGTCAGCTGTTTCCTGTTCGTTAGCAAAGGGCCAAAGCGTGAAAGCCATTTGCCATTAATTAAGGAGCCTAGAGAGGACTCGCATGTTGTCACTGAAGTTAGCCAACAGAGGAGAAAAACAAACAAACAAACAAAGTCAGTAAAAAAAACTGTCGAAAGAAAACTTCTAGCATTCTCATTGCTCTAACCTAAGTATCACACGTCTTTAATTTTATATATTTTTAAAATCTCCATCCATCCCTCTTTCTTTCTGCTCATCTTTCTTTCCCTTTCTACATCTCTTACATCTCTCTCTTACAGCTAACAGATCTGTCTGTAAAACACACCACCCTGTTCAGCCATCATCAAATGTAGTGTTCATGGTGTTCATGGAACCTTCAGCATGTAAAGCATTTAAATCCTTGAGATGTGTAGTTACAAGTGCTGTACCTCTTCTCTCTCTCCTCTCTTTTGCTCTCTCTCTCTCTGTCTCTCTGTCTCTCTCTCTCTGTCTGTCTCTACTTGCTCTTAAAGCTCTTGTCTTGTAATGTAAGCATGGCCTGATAACATAGGATATAATGTGGTATGCACAGAATATACACTGAAAAAATTTATATGGATAGAGATTTGTGTGCATAGACATTCTTTTGTTGTTTTATATTGGCACACACACACACGCACACAAACACACATTTTTATTAAAGCATTTGTTTAGCACACTTATTTAAGCCGGTATATGTGTTTAACGTTATGTACGTGTGTGTGTGTGTTTGTGTGTGTGTGTGTGTGTGTGTGTGCTATATATTTCAGACATGGTACAACGCTGGTGTACGCTGGAGGGTGGCTTCCTGAGCTACTATGAGAGTGAGAAGACCGCTACAGCCACAGGCAGGGTGGAGATCAGTGAGATGACCAGCTTGGCCATTAACCACCATGAGACCGTGACTGGATCAGGGTATGCCACACATTTCCACAACGCTCAGACAATGTTATGGCAGCATTACAAAGCTTGAAGCCACTGTGTCAGGAGCAGAATTCATGCAACATGTTCAAAAATGTGCGAGTGTGTGTGTCTCAGATTTCATGGCTTCATTCCTTCTCTCTTTTCACACTCATCACACACATCTCTCCTCTTCCACATTTTCTCCTTCTCTCTCTCTTTTTCTCTTTCTCTGTGTCTTCCTCTCTCTCCCTCATTCTCTCCCTCAGCGCCAAACCCTCCCAGACTGACTTTTTCTGCACGCCATTCTACTTGTCCCATTTCTTTCTTTCTTTCTCTCTCTCTCTCTCTCTTACTCTTACTGTCTCTGCATGTCTCTTTCTCTCACTTTCTTACACTCCCTCCCCCTCTCTCTCTCTCATTTCTCTCTTTTCTTTTTCACTTACTGTTTGTGTTTCTCTCAGCTCCTTTTCATCTCTCTGGGGAGGTTCTCTAACAAGCACTTGTGGACCTGTCGGAAGGTCATAGGTCACACAAACACCCATGCCCCCCCCCCCCTTCCTCCTTATCCCACAGCCTGCCCTATGCTGGAACCCAACACGGGCACACACACACACACACACACATACAAACACACACACAGATCAGAGCGCTCTTGCATGCTATCCCACAATCCTTCTTTTGCCCTCCCTTGACCCGCACCTTGGTGTTCCGCTTGAAAAGCCGATATAGAGCGCCATCTTCCCTTCAGCACCACATGCGCACACACACACACACACACACACACACACACACACACACTTACAAGCACACACACACTGACAAAATTGTTGAACGCGCATGCACACCACACTGACAGATCACATATAAATCCAGACACATGCAGACATACGCGCACACACTCACACACACACACACACACACACACACACACACACACACACATACGCTGTAGAACCCATTAGGCGGGTGACTTCTTAACCTCTCTCTCTCTCTTCTCCTGTCTGCCGGATGGAGGGTAAAAGACAAACAGAGATTAATAGCCATCTTTCCCCTGGAGGTAACACCCTCACACACGCTCAGACACACTCAGACACACACACACACGCTACACTTCCTTTTCGAAAATATCCCATTTTCACACCTTTTGGTTCTCTGTGTGTGTGCGCAATGAGGTGTGCGAGTGTGTTTTCTCTGCTTCCCTCCAGGTATGCCTTCTTGCCTTTGTTTTGCGAGTGTGTGTATTTGTTTCGGTTCAGAGGCATGCTGACAAATGCCACATGGTTCGTTTTGTTTTTTGTTTTGTTTTTGTTTGTTTTTGTTTTCCTCCTGTATTGCTTCCAATCTGCTGAGTTGGAGGCCTGAGCTCCCCCCTGCTTTCCCATCATCCCCCAGGGCGGTGTTTACATTTGAGATGTACCTGCCAACTGAGAAAGTGCTGGTGTTTGGAGCCGAGACGGCCGAGACGCACAGAGACTGGGCCCGCGCCGTCGCCAAGGTGAGAGGGATGCGCGGACACGCACACACAGATACACACATACTCACCCATACACGCACTCACACACTGACACACACACACACACACTCACACACCGACACACACGCGCTCACACACGCACTTACACACAGACACACACACAGACACACACACGCACTCACACACAGACACACACAAGCACACACACTCACACACACCCACATACAGACTCACACTCACAGACACACACACACACATTCACACACACGCACTCACAACCAGACGCACACACACTCAGAAACACACATACACACAGACACACACACACTCACACTCAGACACACACACTGACATACACACACTCACACACTCACAGACACATACACACACAGACACACAAATGTGTTTTCTACAGTATTTTACACAACCTATGTATACATGTCAATATTAAGCCAAACAGGACAAAAAAATTTTCCTCGAGCCATACACCCAGTCAACTCACACTCACACACACACACATACACAAGCACACACTGAAATGCATGCATGTGCACACACATACACATACACACACACACACACACACACACACAGTCAACTACACACTCACATACACAAGCACACGCTGAAACGCATGTATGTACACACACATACACACACACACACACACAGTCAACTACACACACACATACACAAGCACACACTGAAATGCATGCATGTACACACACATACACATACACACACACACACACACACACACACACACACACACACAGTCAACTACACACACACATAAACAAGCACACACTGAAATGCATGCATGTACACACACATACACACACACACACACACACATACACACAGTCAACTACACACACACATAAACAAGCACACACTGAAATGCATGCATGTACACACACATACACATACACACACACACACACACACACACACACACACACACACACACACACACACACAGTCAACTACACACACATAAACAAGCACACACTGAAATGCATGCATGTACACACACATACACATACACACACACAGTCAACTACACACACACATAAACAAGCACACACTGAAATGCGTGCATGTACACACACATACACATACACACACACACACACACACACACACACACAGTCAACTACACACACACATAAACAAGCACACACTGAAATGCATGCATGTACACACACATACACATACACACACACACAGACACACACACACACACACACACACACAGTCAACTACACACACACATAAACAAGCACACACTGAAATGCATGCATGTACACACACATACACACACACACACACACACACAGTCAACTACACACACACATAAACAAGCACACACTGAAATGCATGCATGTACACACACATACACACACACACACACACACACACACACACACACACACACACAGTCAACTACACACACACATAAACAAGCACACACTGAAATGCATGCATGTACACACACATACACATACACATACACACACACACACACACAGTCAACTACACACACACATAAACAAGCACACACTGAAATGCATGCATGTACACACACATACACACACACACACACACACACACACACAGTCAACTACACACACACATAAACAAGCACACACTGAAATGCATGCATGTACACACACATACACACACACACACACACAGACACAGTCAACTACACACACACATAAACAAGCACACACTGAAATGCATGCATGTACACACACATACACATACACACACACACACACACACACACACACACACACACACACAGTCAACTACACACACACATAAACAAGCACACACTGAAATGCATGCATGTACACACACATACACGTACACACACACACACACACACACAGTCAACTACACACACACATAAACAAGCACACACTGAAATGCATGCATGTACACACACATACACACACACACACACACACACACACACAGTTAACTACACACACACATAAACAAGCACACACTGAAATGCATGCATGTACACACACATACACATACACACACACACACACTTGCATAGTCCTTTTGCCCTTGTCCTGTCAGGGCCTTGTAATGGCCTCCAAATTGCCCCTCTCAATTCTGCCCCATGTAATCTATCTATCCATTAATGGCACTCTTGTCGACTCGCCCCATGACGGACAGAGTGAGCGAGAGGTGTGTTTGTCCCCCTGTCAGAGAAGAGGAGTGTGTGTGTGTGTGTGTGTGTGTGGGTGGGGGTGTAGGGCAAGGTTCAGGACGGCCCTATACTCCGCTTGTCTGACGGAGAGGCAGAAGCACTTATCAGTGGTGAAGAGAAAAATGAAAAAGTGGGCAAAATGAGAGGGGAGATGGACAGGAAGGTCACTTAGCCGGGATGGATACTCAGAGATGGATTAGCTGTGTGACCTGATGTTGTTGGACAGGAAGGGCATCGCCATGGTACCTTATACACGCCTTTGAGCACAGAGTATGGCACGCTTTTATTTTGACACGCCGATAGCAATACTTGGCAGCATGGTGCTCTAGGTAGGGAAAAAAGACAACACAATGCAAATTGTTTTAAAAGAGAATGATGGAATGAAAGTATGTTACTTCTATCCCTCCATCACTTTCTTTCTCTCTCTCTCATTCTCTCTCTCCAAAGTCCTTCTAAGGCAAGTCCCTTCATTCGGCCGCCATCTTGGAATGTCTTCAGGCAGCTATTTGGGATTAACAAGACCAGGCCTATCAAAATATATGGGGAGATATCCAAAACTTCAAATTGGAAGGTGGTACGGACTTAAACGGTGTATTGTGCAAATGTTTTAGTCTGAATTGAACAATGTCAAAATCTACCTGTAGATCACTCAAATAAAGCTGGGTAAAGGCGTTATTTAAAACAACAGTTTCCTCAGTACGACTGCTCCAATGTTTGTGACATGGCTATCGCCATGGTGACAAAGATACAAATACAGACAGATACAAACGTAAACAAAAGGGTTAGTGTCAGTCATACTGTATCCAACAGTGCAATTGGTTACTTTCACTGACTTCCAGTTTCTCAACTCCACCATCTTTGCGTTAAGAACGGCTGCAAAGAATTTCTATGGGAGGACCTTTGAAGTGATGCGTCTCCACCTATATAAGTGTCTCTGCTCTCTCTCTCTCTCACCCTCCCTCCCTCTCTTTTTCTCTATCTCCCCATAGTGTTTCTTGCCAGCAGAGGCAGAGTCCATCCTAAGGCGGGACTGTGAGCTGATTGGCCGACTGTACTATAAGGAAGGTCACGACCTTTACCACTGGCGTGTAGGCTGGTTTGGCCTGGAGGGCTCCGATCTGTCGTTCTGCTCTCCAGAGGGCCAGGCTGAGGAGGGAGTGCTGCAGCTCAGACGCCTGCAGGAGATCAGTAAGATCACACACACACACATGGACACGCACACACACACGCATACGCAAGGACACACACACACATGGACATGCACACACACACGAACACGCATGGACACGCACACACACACGAACACACACGCATGCGCAAGGACACACACGGACACGCACACACACACTCACACACACGGACACACATGGACATGCATGGACATGCACACACACTCACACACACACATGCGCAAGGACACACATACACGGACACGCACACACTCACACAGACACACATGGGCACGCACACACACTCACACACACGCATGGACATGCACACACACTCACACACACACATGCGCAAGGACACACACACACATGGACACACATGCACACATGGACACGCACACACACACACAGACAAGCATTGACACGCACACACACTCACACACACACACACGGACACACACACACGGACACACATGGACACGCACAGACACACACATGCGCAAGGACACACACACACATGGACGCACACACATGGACACGCATGGACACGCACACATGGACACACATGGACACACATACATGGACACCCCCACACACACTCACACACACACGGACACACATGGACACTCACACACACACGCATGCACAAGGACACTTACACACATGGACACGCACACACACACTCACACACACACACGCGCATGCGCTAGGACACACACACACATGGACACGCGCACACACACACTCACACACACACATGGACACACATGGACATGCCCACACACTCACACACACATGGACACACTCACACACACACATGCGCAAGGACACACACAAACACACGGACACACATGGACGCACACACACACTCATGAACATGCGTGGATACACACACAGACATACTTGGACACGCACACACACACTCACACACACACGGACATGCATGGACATTCCCATACACACTCACCCACACACACATGCGCAAGGACACATACACACATGGACAAGCACACACACACTCACACACAGACGCATGTGCAAGGACACACACACACACTCATGGACACACATGGACACGCACACACACACGCACACACAGAAATGCACTCAACAAATATCTCTATGCTCTCTCACACACACACACACACAGAACAAGACCCACTGGAAATGTGTGATGCGGAGGTTTAGTTATAAAACATGTGCCCATAGAAACAATAGCCCATAGAAATGGCTCTGTTTTCTGTCAAGTGAATTTTGAATTTTGCACTCTGAATAAACATATCAGACCTAGCTTTTTTGTGTGAGAGATGCTTGCACACTGGCAAACAGTTGACTCAGAATTCACCAACAAGCAACACATTGTGCCTTTGAAAGACTAAGAACCCACCGGTTTTTGACACGTACACTTTTACGCACTCACTGTATTGAAGTTTGACTAGCCTTAGAACAAGTTGCCGAAGACTTCTGAGAGCTGAGTGTTTTATTTTTTGGATTTTATTTTTCTATTATTTCTATCCAGAGGAAAAGATTTTAGGCGTGCTTTTTCGGAACGCTCTCACAAAGAGCCGTCGCCTGCAGCGACCTCGAGCCTGCTGAGCTTCACACAGGCGTTGGCACCTTTGGGCCAGGTTTGCAAACGTTGCCGGTGATTGCGTTAGAGGCAGGTGTGTGTGTGTGTGTGTGTGTGTGTGTGTGTGTGTGTGTGTGTGTATGTATGTGTGTGGGGGAGGAGGAGGAAGGGGGGGTGGGGGATGAGGGCTTTGCCCTCGTCTTCTTTTCTTTCTCTCGTTGCAGAAATCAGTTTAGGTGTCTCCACATGGAGGCCTCCACCACCTCCATCGCTATCACCCCCACAGCCAAGCCATGCAAATGCAGCCCAGACCCACCGCAAGTGTTCACAGGTTTTAGAGACCTGTCGTCTCAATGCCTTACGATGTCTGTTTGCAGGACTAAGCACAGACCAGGCACAGACATACACCCACACAAGCAGAAATTCACACAAATATGCCTTTCGTGAGACGCATCCTTTGTGTGTGTGTGTATGTGTGCTTGTGTGAACGCTGTTGGGTCTAATCTGAAGTGAATGGGCATGCCCCTGTAATAAACAAAGGTGCTTATCCAGTTTAGGTGGCTGTGTTTTGTGATGACACACAAGAGACCTGGACAGGGTGAGAGTGGGCGACTAGTGTGTGTGTTTGTCTGTGTGTGTGTGTGTGTCTAAATCCCTCACCCATGGTGTGGGATGCCCCAATGGTGTGCCACAATCAGGCTTTGTTAAACGGGGTTATGATTTGTGTGTGTGTGTGGTGTCTGTGTGTGTCTGTCTAATTCCCTCATGTATGGTGTGGGATGCCCAGATGGTGTGATCCACAGTCAGACTTTGTTAAAGGGGGTTATGAGCTGTGTGTGTGTGTGTTTGTGTATGTGTGTGTGTGTGTAACTGGAGATTAATTTCAAAGAACTTAATAAAAGAAATTCAAAGGGCTGAAAAAGTGTGTGTCACCCAAATTAATTTGAGTTTAAGGGATGTCGAAAGAGATTGATGTTTTTGAGAAAGTGGAGAAGAAGATTTAGAGAGTGACTGTATTCAGCTATGATGGACTTGTCTCTCTCTCTCTCTGTGTGTTTGTGTGTGTGTGTGTGTGTGTGTGGCCAATCTGTCAGGCCCAAAGTCGTGTCAAGCTCAAAATTAACCGAAATTGGCTCTTGACTGGTGACGAAGTAAACTGTAATTTGTGAATCTACCATGCCTTTGTTACAACTCACTGCAGGCACACTCCTAAAAGACAAGTCCATTGTTCTCCATAGCTGTGCGGAATAGCTCTGTGATCTTGGTTCCATCTGTCCACTTCACGGATTTTCGAGTCCCTTAAGTGAACACTGTGAGCGGAACATGTCATTTTGCACGGTATGAGTCAATCATTTGTGTCCCTTTCTTTGGATTAGAACTGGGGGAGACAAGAGTTTGAGCCATGCTATGCAGGTCTTTTTGACTTTGCACAAATAGTCGGTCTGGTCGCTGTCCAAGGTACTGAAACAGGCTGAGTAGTAGATGTCGCTCTGGAGAAGTTAGATTGATAGATACAGGTAGGGCTCAAAAAATGTGAATACTCTTGAAAAAGGACAAAAAGTGAAACTTAAACATTGTATATACATTGTACATTATACAGATTCTTCACACATGAAGGAAGTATTTGTGTTAATTTTGGTGATTGCAGGTTATTTCTAATGAAAACCCCAAATTCAGTATCTCTGAAAGATACAACATCAATATGCCCACATATACACTAAATAACTTTAACTTGGTTGGGCCTCCTTTTGTTTGAGTTGTTGCATCAGTGTGGCGTGGCTTGGACGCAATCCGCATTCACCACTGCTGAGGTGTTGCGGACGCAATCTGCATTCACCACTGCTGAGGTGTTACGGACGCAATCTGCATTCACCACTGCTGAGGTGTTACGGAGGCCCAGGTTGCTTCAGCTGCAGCTCATCTGCAGTCACTGTAAAAAAGAAAAAGTAAAGCTTACTTGAAAAATTGGTGGAAAGTCGTTGCCTCCAGTGAGTTAAGTAAACTTAATTAGCCTCTTTCAACTTACTGTAAACATATCTTGTGTCTCTCATCTTCCTCTTGACAATGCCCAATAGATTCCCCATGGGTTTCAGGTCAGGCAAGTTTGCAGCTCAGTCAAGCACAGTAATTACAGTCATCAAACAAATTCTCTGAGCAACAAGACTGGGCCTTTTCGTAATTCATCCATGATCCTCTAGCCGAGCCATTGTTGCCCCAGTGGAGTGAGGTAGACCTAATACAGACAGAAAGTTCCCTTTTGTTTTAATGCACCCATGGGCTGCTTTGGTTCTCTATTTGTTAGTTCAAACATTGATAGGAGCCGTGTTTGCATTCTGTTGCTCTCTCCATAATAGCCTTTCCTACCGAGTCAACAACAACACTCAGGGTTGATAGGAGTCTGCTCTGGTGTTGCCACGGGGATGTAGGCTGCCGCTAATGCTGACTCCGCCTCTGCTTCTGCCTACAAGACTCTGCCTTGCCCTAGAACAACAATTAGAAAATGCATACTCTCAAGACAACACACACACACACACTCTCTCTCTGTCTCTCTCTCTCTCTCTCTCTCTCACACACACACACACCTACACACACACACACAGTAGTCATGTATAAGCAAGGCTATTCCACTACAGCAGGAGCACTGGTGCTTAGTCAAAGCGTGAAATTGGAACATATTTCCTGCCTTTGCAGGAACCCAGCAGTAATATCTCATAGAAGGTAGCAGCACGTTTGGGCTGCTGTGTTTCTGACTTGACCGAGGGTCTGGTATTCTGTTATGAAGCTGACAAGTGCTTGCAGAGGAGGTTGATATAAAATGTCCTACACTTGCCTCTGTTTGTCCGTGAACAAACAGGGTTAGCATATAACCTAGCATAAATGTAAAAAACTTGCGTTAGTTAGTTGGGGTTAACAAAGGACGCTTGATTTATTTTTTTCTCCTTCAAAGTTGTTATTTTACAGAGATATGTTACCCATCTGTGATCTGGCTGGCCTTAAATGACCAGTTTTTAATTTTTGCAAGCGAATTAGATATTTTTGTATTTTTTTAATTTTGTAAGGTAAAAGTAACTGGTTGTAAAATGAAGAAAAAAATCCTCACAATAGAACTCATGATTGGACATAATTGTGAAAGTTGGAAAGTTGTGGAGGTTGTGCTTAAAACAGATGGCGGAGAGACTGCATCAGGCATCAGGCAAAAGTTTTTGTAAACACAACAACAGGTCTAGAGTTCGATACATGAGCCAGACAAACAAAAACAGTAAACAATAACAGTCTGTGGTCCACAACAGATTGAAAGCAGGTAAGCAGAAGAAAGGGCCTGGTAGAGGCTTCTGATGAACATACAGACAATAGGGAGCAATGACACACACACACACAGTACTCCATACCAGGTTGAAGTAAAAAAATAAAAATTTAAATAAAAATTCAATTAAAAGTAAAGTTGGCTGGTATTAGTAGACACTTTTATCTAGAGAGTGACACGGACTTACAATGTTTCTTTCATGCTGTTCATGAAACATTTATAAGGCAGTGGTATGCATACTTTACCTGAAAAACACTTTGTGAAAGATCATGACATTGAAAACATTGTTTTCCTAGTGAATTCATGATAATTATATATCCATATAGATAGATCCACATAGATAGGCTATTCTATATCTGTTATAGGCTAAGAGGGTAAGGTGTATGGGCATGTGAGTGTGGGAGAGCATGTGGATTGGGCCCTTTGACCCCAATAACATACACTGATGTGACTGGGCCTCAACTCAAAGAAGTTCTATAGAGGTTACAAATCTTAAACAGCAAAAAATAAATCAGAAGAAATTGAATTTTGGAAAAAAAATAAAACAGGATTTGGGAAAAAATAAAACAGTCAGACGAGAGTGTGTGTGTGTGTGCGTGTGTGTGTGTGCGTGTGTCAGTAGAGTGACATTTCTGCTGCAAAATGCAGTGGGTTAAAATATTATTATAAACCAAGCTAGGTCAAGCACCTTTTGCCATTTAGAGCTTTCAACAGGAGTATCAGAGCTTGGTTGATGCACATATTCATTTTTCTCCTTAATCATAAGAACCCTGTAACACAGCTATAAGGATGTTTATTACACTGCCACCTGGTCATAGTCTTCTGAGAGTCCCAAATATTAATTTTTGTGTCTCAGTTGGGCCTCTTAACAGTTGCAATGCAAAGTCTGTTCCTGCTATGTTCATGGACAACAGGAGGGGGCTGTCTAGATACTTAGATTCCCCTTGAAGGGAATGTGGAGTGTGTGTTTGTGTATGTCTGTGTCTGTGTGTGTGTGTGTGTGTGTGTGTGCGTTGAAGGGAATGTGGAATGGTTGACGATTGTGTGTGTGTTGAAGGGAATGTGGAATGGTTGACGATTGTGTGTGTGTGTGTTTGTTGAAGGGAATAGGGAATGGTTGGTGATAAATGCGCCAGTGATCGGTTCTTTGTTTGTGGAAGATGAGAGAGTGAAGGGTGTGTGTGTGTGTGTGTGTGTGTGTGTGTGTGTGTATTTGTGTGGTAAACATTGGGAAGTCACACAACACCAGGGTATGTTTGTGTTAATGTTCACTGACAGGAAGAGATCACAGTGCCTGCTTATCACACACACACACACACACACACACACACACAATTACACACAAAGTCTGTCTCTCTCTCTGTCCATCCCTTCTGTTTTTTTTTTTTCAAATTTCAAACTTTTTTCTCCCTTCCTCTCTATTGTGTGTGTGTGAGAGAGAAAACGTGTGTCTCCTTCCCTCTCTCTCTTACAGTTTAATTTATTGCTGTTACGCAGGTTAATACTGTGACCAGGATAATCAAAATCTATTACCCTCGTTGGAAACAGAACAACTAAATAACCCATAAGGGTTATGAACATAATCCACTGTCCTCCTCACAACTCTGAGCCACTTGGCTGGCTGTCTTTATAATTGACTTTAAAGCACCATTGCTTGTGTGTAAATCTTGAAATAGGAAAATTTCTGGTAAAACCTGCTGTTAAAACAAAGTGTGGTGAAGGAGCTTTTAACTACAAAGCTGTTCAGCTTTGGAATCAACTCCCATACATAAAAAATGGTGCTACTGTTGGTGCTTTCTGCTAACTGATAAATCTATATGATATATATATTCATATGTATTTGCATTTAAACATTTTATTACTTTATTTCTACTATTGTGTGTTATGTTTTTATTTTCTGTAATTAACTTTTTTCTTTTATGCCACTTTATCTATCATTCACTTCTCTTTGTTTTCTCTCTCAGCGGTGTCGATACATGTGGATATCTTACTGTCTCCCTGTCTCTCTCTCTCTCTCTCAGTGGTGTTGACACATGTGGATATCTTACTGTCTCCCTCTCTCTCTCTCTCTCTCTCTCTCAGCGGTGTTGACACATGTGGATATCTTACTGTCCCCCTCTCTCTCTCTCCTTCTCTCTCTCTCTCTCTCTCTCTCTCTCTCTCAGCGGTGTCGACACATGTTGAAGGCGAGGAAAGAATCCAGGTGCTGCTGATGGTGGAGAGTGGAAGGTGATGACCTAAACTATATTTGGGGTGTGTGTGTATGTGTGCATGTATGAGTATGATAAGTGTGTGTGCGTGTGTGTGTGTGTGTGTGTGTGCATGTGCATGTGTGTGTGTTGGTGAATGTGGTAAGTGTGTGTGGTGTGTGTGTGTTGGTGAGCATGGTAAGTGTGTGTGTGCGTGCATGCGTGTATTTACACGTCTCCATCTGTGCGGTGACTCCACAGGACAGTGTACATCCACGGCCACTCCCGTCTGGACTTCACCCTCTGGCACGGGGCCATCCAGCAGGCAGCCGGCACAGACGGCCGGGCACTAGGCAACCAGCAGCTCAGCAAGAACGACATCCCCATCGTGGTGGACAGCTGCATCGCTTTCGTCACTCAGTATGGTGAGACACCCCCATTCCCCTCCATAATTCTTCTCTCCACTGTGCCTCCATAATTCTGCTGTCAGTCTTTTTGTCAGAGCTTGTAGATAAATACCCCCAACAACTCATGGTATAGCAGTGCATTAATTGATCCAGTTGTAAACGAACTTTGAATCATGAAATAGTTTTTCATGTTAACTGTTAGCTGGGTTTTTTTCACTCACTCACTCACTCACTCACTCACTCATTTGCTCACTCACTCACTCACTCACTCGCTCGTTCGTTCGCTCGCTCACTCACTCACTCACTCACTCACACACACACACACACACACACACACACACACACTCCTCTACTATACTAGATAAATCCACAGTGTACATACTGCAGGTGTTATTTTTTTTTAAATGAGGAATACTTTTTGATTATGCATTCAGCACATGCTTTTATCCAAAGGCCCAAGACTTACTTTTTTCTCTTTGTCCAGGTATTTAATTTTTTCTGTCTACTTTAAGGGTCCTTTTATGCTTTCTGTAAGGAAGTTAGTGCTTAAGTTAGTGGAAGTTAGTGCTTTCTCACTTGAAAGTTATTAAATTGAGTATAATAACTCAAATGTTATTATACTTGTTAGGCTTTTACTGGCAAGTTTTTATATAGTAGTAGAGTAGAGTAGAGTTACTTTAAGGATTAATTATATTAATTAAGGAAATTCTATTGTGTTCCTGGTTGTGCCACCTCCAGGCCTGTGCCACGAAGGCATCTATCAGAAGAGTGGCGACCCAACGCGGGTGTCCCAGCTGCTGGAGGATTTCCGTCGGGATGCCCGCAATGTGAAACTCCGTGCCCAGGACCACCGGCTGGGGGACGTGACGGACACCCTCAAGGCCTTTCTGGCCCAGAGCGAGGATGCATTGCTGACCAAGGAGCTTTACCCGTACTGGGTGTCTGCCCTGGGTACGGCACGGGTCATAGCTCAGATCACATCTGTTTTACAAGAGCCTACAGATACCCAAGGCTTGATTTGGACTTGGGGTGATATCCTAATTTCATGTCCCTTCCTGGTTCTCCTGGACCCCCACCCTACAAACACACACACACACACACACAAACAAACACGTTTCCCACTTTTTCCTGGATGTGTGTTTTGTATATATATATTTTGAAAATATATACACAGTGTACATCTTAAATAGATCTGACATGCTGATACTGTAGACCAGTGTTTCCCAACCTTTTTTTGTCTTGTGTCCCCTGAGTTTTTTTGTCATCCCATGAGTACCCCCTCACTCAAACGTGTTGATGATTCTCCAAAAGTAGAAACTAACACTACTGATTATTACTGGCGCGGAGTGCCACAGCTTATTGTCTCCCCGGGGAAACCAGTTGTAGCGCACACGTACCATTTTATTGACAGGCTTAATGTAATATTTATTTATCATCATAGAAATAAATTGTTATTAAAAATTTCCACAAACCGCCCTGCAGTGTGTGGGTATGTGTAGTCCTGGTTGGGAATCACTACTGTAGACCAATTCATTACAACATAAGTCCCTTTGGGCAAAAGTATTAGTTAAGGGAATTAATCTAAAAGGTGGATACCTACCCATTGTTCTGTCGTACATACAGTCCAACTTATCAAGCACAAGGACATGAAACTGGACCTTTTGAGGGTCCATGATACACATTTGTCACAAAGTGATCTCACTTACAGTAAGCCATTAAAGGCTATTTTATTGTAAGGTTTGTTTTTTTTTTCACTGAAAAATAATCCTCCTTTAGGTGCTGTATATAGATATCATGTGTACATTAATGCCCAGCACTCACACATGATATTCAGTCACTGTCAGACATTACACTAGAATGTGTGTGGCTAATGTGCGTGTGTGTGTGTGTGTGTGTGTGCGCGCGTCTCAATTGCAGATGATGAGGACGAGGAGAGTCGCGTACAGAAATACTCCATCTTCATCCAGAGTCTTCCTCAGATCAACCGCTCCACTCTGGAGGCCCTGCTTCGACACCTTTACAGGTACACACACACATTTACACATACACAATCATACACAGAGTCATGCATCTACCTATGTGTTTAACAGGCTTTTTATACAGGCTTATACAGGCTTTTTTATGTATGTGATATTAAAACATCCATGTGTAATCACATTTGAATTTCCTGTATAAAAGGACACACACACCTCCACACACACACTTGGTTGAAAACATCCACGCTTGATCTATTATACTCAAGTGTGAGTTAACTCCTATGCGCTTAGAACACACACACACACACACATACACACACACTCGCACACAGAGACACACTGTCTGCAATCAACAAATTAATACATTCTTTATCATACACATGTAATGCCCTATGTATGTGTGTGTGATGTGTGTGGCTTACCTCTTGGCACATCACTGTGTCAGTGGAGCCAAAAATATGTGTGTGTGTGTTTGTAAACAAATATGTGTGTTTGTTTGTTTGTTTGTGAACAAATATGTGTGTTTGTGAGTATTGATTGCATGGCCTTCTGTGCACATGTGTATAAGACACTGCTTGTCTCTCTCTGTGTGTATTTATAGTTTTGTGCAAACCATACCCTGATTCTGTGCATGCATGTGTTTGTGTTGTGTGTGCTCATGCATCTGTGTGTGTGTGTGTGTGTGTGTCTGTGTCTGTGTGTGTGTGTGTGTGTGTGTGTGTCTGTGTGTGTGTCTGTGTCTGTGTGTGTGTGTGTGTGTGTGTGTGTGTGTGTGTGCATTGCTGTGCCTGTGCTTCACCTCGAGTCCCGGAGCAGATGCCAGGGAGTCCAGAGAAAAGCACTACTAATGACTGTGATTGTTTGAGAATGCCACGCTAATGACTCTGATTGTTTGGAAAAGACTTAATTGGCCCATTTGGTACATTTGGACGCCGGCCGAACATCTCCCCTCTGTAGTGCAGATGCTGTCATTGCAGTTTTTTATTTTTAAATGAATTATTTCGCTTATTTCTGTTTGTTTGTCTCCTTGACTGCTGCGTGTCATCACTTTTGTGAGTGTTTGCCCTTGTTTGTTGTTTGTTCAGTGTGTATAGTTTGTGGTGTGTGTGGTGGGTGTCTGTGTGTGTGTGTGTTTGTGTCTTGTCCTGTAATGTGTATGTGTTCTTTTTTAAATCTTGTGTGTGTGTGGGTGGGTGTCTGTGTGTGTGTGTGTGTGTGTGTGTGTGTGTGTGTCTTGTCCTGTAATGTGTATGTGTTCTTTTTTATATCTTGTGTGTGTGTGGGTGGGTGTCTGTGTGTGTGTGTGTGTGTGTCTGTGTGTGCGTGTGTGTGCGCGTGTGTGCTGGATGTCTGTGTGTGTTTGTGTCTTGTCCAGTAATATGTATGTGTTCTTTTGTACATCTTGTGTGTGTGGGTGGGTGTCTGTGTGTGTGTGTGTGTGTGTATGTGCGTGTGTGTGTGTTTGTGTTTGTCTTGTCCTGTAATGTGTATGTGTTCTTTTGTATATCTAGACCTCTTACAGTGTATGCTTATTAACCTGTCTGTCTATCTGTGTGTGTGTGTGTGTGTGTGCTCCCAAGGATCCAGAGCTGCTCCCTGATAAACCAGATGAGTGCTGCGCGTCTGGCGTGTGTCCTCTCACCCTGCCTCTTTCAGACTGAGGGCCAGCGAGAGCAGGAGAGCCGTGTGGTGCAGGACCTTATTAGGAACTATGTACAGCTCTTCAATGTGCGTAATACACACACACACACACACACACATACAGACACAACCATACACACACACACACACACAACAGGGCTTTACATTAGCACCTCTCTAGCTGATCAGTCTCCTTGCAATCTAACATTACAGTCCTGTAGCTCTCATAAGCACTGATAGACACTGAAATAAGATTAACAATGTTACAGTTCTCACAACAGTGGTACCAACTTAGCAACTTGGCTGCAATATTTAGCAGCATGTCAGACGCACTACCAACAAATCTAGCAACATTTTGGACAAACATTTCCATGCAAGTGAGTCTGTTTTGGACAGGACAACAACACACCTGATCTGCTGGATGTGTCTAAATCGCAGAGGTACCATAAAAGGAATTTGGCTACTGATGATGGAGCTCTTTCACCTCTGTATCACAACCCCAAGATAATAGTCTATACAACAACCTAGCTCTATTGACCATTTATTTTATATTTAGCATTGGAGAACTAGGCTAACGTATGTCTATGTTTTGGTTTGTTTTTCCATTTTTTTTTCCTCTTGCACTTCCTAGTTACAGGTGCCACCTACAACTGCATTGTGGGTAATCACTCTCACGCAGTGAGCTCATGGAGAGGATTTTTTTGTGGTGCTAGTTTCACTTACATATTTCTTAAAGGAGAAATCTGGTGAGCAACAGGGCTATAAATTGATTCACTCCAGATTTCTCCTTTAAGGTGTCAGAGGGGAGGTTTACTAATATACACAGTGCACAGCTAGCGACCAGCTGGTTACTGTTACACTTAGTAGTAGTTACACTGTAGGTAAGGTACAGGAACACAAATCAATATACCCCAAAATAATCAAATTAAATGGCTCCTAACTAACGCTCTTACGGCTGTCTCTCTGCCTTCTGTACTGGAACTGATTTGGATGAGTGCTAGTCTTTCTCTAAGCTGTTGCTTCATCATTGTTCTGCAATTGTCCATTGTTTTGGGTAAAACTGTGCTCCAAATCGACACATGTAAATGGGAAAAAAAAGTCGATGACATTACGCCTTGGTTATTAAGAGACGTCGGCCACTGCAGTGGAAGTGATGTGCCGCCCAATTTTCCAATAGCAAAAACGGAACAAGTGTAAACAGGAAGCAGATGAGATGACTCACATCCCCTGAAATTTTCTCGCCGTGAGTTTACGTGTAGGTCGTCACAACAAAACAACAAGGACTAACATAACAAAAGTCTAGATGTGGCCTCTAAATTGAAGAGCACTTTGGAAACTTTATTCATCTTTGTATTATTTATTCTTTTTTTGAACGTATTGTTATTGCAGCACCTGGAAGCCTGGAGCTCTCCCAACCTTTTTTGGTGTGCTACTATTATTATTATTATTATTATGGGTGTGACGGCTCGGAAACAAAATTGGCTCAATTTGCAATTTGGCATAATTGTGGGAATGGGAGACAGTTGGTGGTAGAGGTGTGTGTGTGTGTGTGTGTGTGTGTAGGCTGGTGTGTGGATTGTGTGTGTGTGTGTGTGTGTGTGTGGAGGATATTCACTGTATGGAAATATTCTCTTTTTCTTCTTTTTTTTTGGGGGGGTGAGGGAGGGAGCATAATGCCCCCCTAATGGGATTTGATGCTTGGCGCGCCTGCCATTCACTCATTCGGTCGTTCGTTTGGATCGCCACGGTAGCAGCGAGGCAGGCGCTCAGCCGCTAATCAGTTAGCAACGCTGCCATTAGCGTGACAAAGCAGCACCATCAGGCACTGGGAGGGGGAAAGTGCAGAAAACAAGAGAGGGAGACAGACAGACCAAAATGGAAAAAAGGGGGAGAAAGAGGGAGAGAGAGAGAGAGAGCAAGATGGAAAAAAGACAGAGAGAGAAAAGAGTAAATAGAGGGAGGGAGAGAGAGTAAGATGAAAAGACAGAGAGAGAAAGTGAAGAGTAAAGAGAGGGAGTGAGAGATACAGAGTGAAGGGAAAGAGAGTGAGAGAGTAAAGAGCAGTAAAGAGAGGGAGTGAGACAGAGTAAGACAAAAACAGAGAGAGAGAGACAGAAGAGTGAAGAGTAGAGAGAGAGAGAGAGAGAGACGGAGCAAAGGGAAGAGAGAGAGAAAGATAGAGACAGAAAAAGAGGTATAGAGTTACATGATGATAACACTGATGAAGGTACCGCATCCTTTTCCCCACCACACCACACTACTGACGCACTTTCTTTCTTTCTTTCTTTCTTTCTTTCTTTCTTTCTTCTGGCTCCTCCTGGTTGCTTTCTCTTTCACGCTCTCTCTCTTTCTCTCTCTCTTTTCCACTCACTCTCACTTTAATTGCAAGCATCATTTTTTGGCAAGGACATTTTGGCTGCAGCGACATAATAGCATTTGCATGAAGTACACCCATAGCCCATACAAAAAGCCGTGCCAAAACTCTCTCTCTATCTTTCTCTCTCTCTCTCAGTTTTCCTCCTTTCTTTCCTTCCCTATCAATCACACGGGGAGCAGAAAAGCAGAGGTGGATGATAATATAGTCAGAAAATGAATACAACAAATTCAGCTTGTGGTTTTGTGGTTTTGTCCTTGCACGCCCACACTATGCAATTTTCCCAGTGTCTTCCTGTCTGTCCTTTCTTACTCGTCCCCTCCTGTCCCTCAGCATGTCCTGCTGTGAAATGCCGTGGGCGTCCGAGATGTTTATGTGTGCGGATGAGTGAAGGTCACTCGTTCTCTGACCCCTGCTCGAGCAGCTGTCAGATGGCCCATTGGCCATGAGTGCCCTGCTCACGCACCGCGCGATCTCTGGCCCGTTTACCTCAACGTGTGCTCTGTGTTTGCTCTGTGTTTGTATGTGTGGGCACAGGTCAACGAGGAGCAGGTCAAGCAAATGGAGAAGGAGAACAGCTTCATCACCAGGTGGAAGGACACCACGGTAAGTCACCACACCTGTTTATATGTGTGTGCTGTAAGTGTGTGTATGTGTGTGTCTCTGCGTGTGTCTGTGTAAACATGACGTGTAAACATGCAAAAACACAAAGAATACACAGCTAATTTTACTATGTCATACTAGCATCTAAGTTTTCCTTTAACAAGTGAGTGTGTGTGTGTGTCCTTGTCCTTGCATCTGCTTGTATGTGTGTGTCTGACAGAAACAGGAAGACAGATTCCATCTCCTCATGTCTGCCCCCCTGTGCATGCTCCTGTGTATGTGTGTGTGTGTGTGTGTGTGTGTGTGTGTATCCATCTGTAAGTGGTCTCTCGCGGGTCACAAACTCATTGCTGAGCGTGGTGGTGCCCTGCTCCACTGTGTGATGGCACCGGTACCCGCTGAGAGGTTGGCGCGCCCGTTAACCTTGCCTGTCTGCCGGCTTCATGCCTGGGTGCTGGCCCACCCTGCAAAACATAACCCGAAACAACAAATTAATCTGCCGCATAGTGCAAAGTGCAGCAGCCACCCTCCCTGCTTTGGAGAAGAAAACTACAAGAATTTCAGTTCTTTTTGTTGTTGTTGTTGCAAATGTTGTTTTTTTTACTACTTATCAGGAGAGGGTTTTGAGTAATTGATATATAAAAGAGTAATTGAAATATAAAAGAAACACAGGAAAGAGAATGATTTTTTTTATTATTTGCTCTGTGTGTGTATGTGTGTGTGTGTTTGTGTGTATGTGTTTGGTAGGGCGATGTAAAAACCAAAGATTTATGCTGATAACTGATATGCAAACCGTCTTGTGTATCTGCTGTTTAGCATTCATCTGTCCGTTCTGAATGAATACAGAAGCGCACTGCTTTTGTTTGGTGTGGGGAAAATGATTGTGATTCCATACATACATGTGTACACACACACACACACACACACACACAAACACACACACACACAAACACACACAAACACACACACACATAC